>OZ010582.1:131786552-131826552 GCA_963932145.1 Acanthosepion lycidas | reverse complement strand
GTGTGTATTGTCACCTCGATGTGTATCCTTATACTGTTTTAGACATCCGTCAACAGTCTTTTTCCCCCTTCCACTCACACCTAATTTTAAATAAAACTCTCTCTGTTAAACCCCTCTCTTATAAACTAACATTCGTCCCACACTCTCATAATTACTCTCTCTCTAAATTCTATTTTTATTTCCGGAGTAGGTTTTTTTGTTTTCTTTTTGAATTTGTAGGCCTGATGAATTGGATCGTATTTACGATTCCAATGGAATAAATTATGACCATGGAATATTAGTGTTTAAGCCTTTTTATTATATCCTTACTCTGTCCTGGACATTGAGTTCTACCTAGATTTTATCCTCTCGGAAATTTTTTATTCTAAAATATACATGTGTATATATGCACCTGTGGATTTTGCATATATATGTATATTTACCACTAATATTATCTATATATATATATATATATATATATGTGTGTGTGTGTGTGTGTGTGTGTGTGCGTGTGTGTGTTTGTGTGTGTATGACAAAATAAAAGAACAAATCGGAAACGTATATCAATCTAACACGACGGAGAATAGATCAAGGCATCTGAAGACGTCGGCTGGCATTGCATTTAAATATTTGGACATTATAGCTACCAGAGAAGCAAGCAGACCCGAAGTGCGAGACATGAAGCTATTGGAGTAGAAGAGACAGCTACATTTAACCGTTTCGACAGTGAAAAGGTGGGACTGAGATGCCGACCTAATAGCACGTTTAAATTTATACAGTTTCGGCACCAGCGAAAGTAGTTCGTCGGAGCAGTTACCGTGAAAGTATTTGTAGAAAAGACAGACAGAAGCGCGGGCACGTCTGTGAGAGAGCGACTGCAAACGAGATGCCAGATCAGGACCAATCACATTGGATATCCGTCTCTGGATTTTGTCAAGGATCTTAAGATGAACAGCAGGGGCTCCCGATCATATATGGCAGCAGTATTCCATTCAAGGGCGAATGGTTGATTTATAGTTTGAAGAATGGACTCGGGCGAGAAAAAATTTCTGGTGCGACACAGAGAACCAACTGTAAAAATATATTTGTATATATGTATGGATATATATAAATGGACTGTGATATATGTATAAACGAACTGAGATAGATATTAACAGATTGAAGCAGATAGAAAGAAACATAGAGAAATAGATATGTATGAAGTGATGTCTCTCTCTCTCTCTCTCTCTCTCTCTCTCTCTATATATATATATATATATATATATATATATATATATATTTGTTTGAATAAAAACAGACCACTTTAAGGTTCCATGTAATAAGTTATTTCACCACAACCCCTTTAACAGGGCTCTGGATCATCAGACTTTACTTCCAAATGTTGAATTTACTTCCAAATGTTGAAATGAAAAATGAAAAGAAATTCACACATTTTTGACGGACCGCATCAAGTATATGTAAAATTAACGAAGTGAGAAAGTGAGGTGGGAGAAAAGATATGAGTGAATTAGATGTACCATTTCAATTCCCTATCCTAACCCCACTCTGTGTAGGCTAGACGTCGCGTTTTATCTCTAGATATATTAGGTTCGTGCAAAAATAATGTCGTTTTCTCACATATGTTACTATGTGAGAAAACGACATTATTTTTGCACCAACCTAATAATAGATGGGTAAGGGGTGAAGGAGAAGACCGACATTAAAGGAAGAAGCTGCAACAAACCATAATAAATTAAATTCTACGAGGGCAGGTTTCACTCAAATTCTTAGACGCTGTTAATTCGCATTGCTTTAAAGGGCATATTTGGGGGTTGAGGTTTGATATAAATCTAAATGTCTAAACAATCTACGAAGAATTTGAATTTTGTTGGAGTTTTGGGTATTTTCTATGAAACAGTCGATTGGAAAAACTCATAGGAAGTACATTGAAAATATAATCCATCTTATATTTAGTAATCTTTTTATTTTCCTAAACTTTTCTCTTATTGATTGTTAAGTTGGCATCTATTCGTTTGATTTTTGTTGATTAATTAAGTAAACTCGTGACTGTTTTTAGGTCCCTAATTATCAAAGGTTCTTCCAATTTAAATAATTTTATCATCAATAATGATTATTAAAGGGTAATATATTTCAATTTAAATTAAATTATCAGTTTAAAGTTTACCTCCGTATTATTTATTTGAACTCACTTTCAACTGGATAGAGGAGAAAGTTGGATAAAGGATTACTACCAGAGAGTTAGGTCCTTCTTTTCCAATGTTCTATATATCTGTACACATACCCTTTTCTAGTTGATTATTCAGTTGACATCTATTCGTTTGAGTTTTGTTCATAGATTCAACTCGTGATTTTTTTAAGATACCTACATAATTATCTAAGGTTCTTCCAATTTAAATAACTTTATCGTCAATAATGATTGCTAAAGGGTAATATATTTCAATTTAAATTAAATTACCAATTTAAACTTTACCCCCGTTTTATTTAAACTCACTTCCAATTGGAGAATATTAGAGGAGAGATTTGGATAAAATATTGCTAGGAGAAAATTAGGTCCTTCTTTTACAATCTTTTATATCTCTATACCCATACACACTTCTACACATATCCGAACACCTATCTATATCCACATACCCATATCTCACTATATACCTATGAGTTCTTATATACACATATACACATGCACACACATCCACACGAAAACTATATGTATATTCCCATACCTACACATACACACCTGCAGAGAAACACATACACACATATCTACATACATATACACATATACACTTATACTTACATCTATACATATACCCACCTGAAGTCATATGTATATCTATATACATATACATCCATGCAATACGCATACAAATACCCATATATGTACACCCATACATATGCCCATCTACACTTGCACATATATACGCATACACATATACACATACACACACACATATATATGTATACATACATACACATATACATATACACACATACACATATACACATATGTAATATGCAATATATCCACATATATACGTATGCACACATACACACGTACACATACATACACACATACATATCTCTATACTCATGTCCACCCATACATCCACTTATGTCTGCATTTGACGACTATGTCAATATTTAATTACATTATGAATACCCAAATTGTATAATTATACTTATCTCTACACATATATTACCCGCTCTTCCGTAAGACGTATAGGTACCCATCTAATTATACACATCCACACTCACATTACCCCCCCCCCAAAAAAAAGAAAAAACCCTTATATGCCTCTCTTTCCATATAAAAACATATACATTTACATGAAAACATATACATTTACATATCAACAGGTGTATTAATGTTCAAGTACAATACCATAGTTACACACATACAGTAATGTGTTGGCGCTCATGCGTGCACCGTAATATTTCCAAAAGCAAAAAGAACAAAAGTCATTCAATATTTTTCTTCCAATATAATTATTTCTCAATGTATTTACTTAAGTTTAGGTTGTTCTTGTGTCGGCATTTAAAAACTAGTTCATTGTGTCTATTTAGTAGTAAGTCTGGATCTTTATGTTCGATTATGAAGATTTTCTCCTTTATGCATAAGTCGCATCTGTCTCTGAAGTTTTTTTGGAGTTCTGGCTCTTGATATTATTTTCCACTTTATTTGTGGGGTTAGGCCACCCTCCAACAAATCCCAATAATGTTTTGATAGTGCCGTTTCGTTCTTTTTACACTCATTTTTGAAGGATTGGCGATGGTTGTACAGTCGGTGTTTTCAATCTCTCGCCGATATTCCTATGTATATCTTTTATATATATATATATATATATATATATATATATATATATATATATATATATATATATTTGTGTGTGTGTGCGTGTGTGTGTGTGCATTTATATAGGGTGCAATGGATAAATGGAGTATTGCTGCCATATATGGTCTGGAGCCCCTTCAATTTGTCTCAAGATTCTTGATAAAATCCAAAGACGGATATGCTATATAATTGGCCCTGATCTGCTGCCGCTCTCTCACAGACGTGCCGTTGCCTCCCTCTGTCTTTTTTGCAAATACTTTCACGTTAACTGCTCTGGTGAGCTGCTTTCGCTAGTTCCCAGACTTCGTGAATTTAAGCGCTCAACTAGGCTGTCATCTCGCTCTCACCCTTTCACTGTCGAAACTGTTAAATGTAGACGTCTCTTCCACTCCATTAGCTTCATGTCTCGCCTGTGGAACTCCCTCCTCATTTCTTGTTTTCCTGATAACTATAATCTACAACTATTCAACTATAACGTCAATCGACGTCTCCAGATGCCCTGATCTATCACCTAACCGTCTCTTCATCCTTTCCTCTATCACTCCTCTTTGTTCTTGCTCCTACTCTGAAACCCTTTGCGTGCTAGTGGCTTCCCGCCTTGCTTGGGGTTGGAAAAAAATTGTCGTCTAAATTACGCAAAATCTTATTTTAACATATATATCAACAAAAATTACACAAAAATATCTTGAACTGCTAAAGAGCAAATTAATTCAATAAAATCGCCATTAGCTTTAACCATGGCCTCCAGACAATTTCAGAATCTCCTGCAAATCTTCTGAACGGTCTCCTTGTTTAAGTTGGTAAGTGCTGTCAAAATCCTTGCGTTCAGTTCAACTTTGGTGTTACAAGGAGTTTTGTTGGACCCTCGCTCAACTGCGCCCCACTCAAGAGAGTGGTAGTTTGGGAAGTTACGTGGCCAGATGTAAGGAGTGATGTAGTTGCAGAAATTGTTGACAGCCATGACAAGGTTCTCCTGCTTGTGTGGCATGGTACAGAGTCCTGCTGCCAGATATAGGGTCTTCCAGCAGTCACCCTCATGACCCAGGGCAGCGCTACCTCCTCCAGGCAATTGATGTAGTCCCCCGTGTTGAGTCTGATGTCCTCACCAACAAGGCAGAGAAAAAGAAGAGAAGAAAAATGTATCTGCCTTCTGCTACCATCCCTATGTCTAAAGTTTTCTTTAAACCTTTCTTTAACTTCTTCTTTCTTCTTCTTTTCAGCTTTCTCTTTTTCCGTTTTTCTTTTCTTTTCCTTTGCCTTGTTTTAAACTTTGCTTTAGGCCAGGTTTCATTTCATTTAGTTTCATCTTATTACCTTGATTGGTTTGATAAATCCTTACAGGTAATCTCAATCTGTAAGGTGAAATGATCATAACTACGAGGTAATTTTAATTCCTTTTGTATGTAATTTATATGTTCTGTTGAATAAATACATTGAGCCCTCTTTTTGGATCAGTCTTAATATTTTATATTATTGGGATTCACTTGGATTATATACCAACGGATTATCACACACACACACACACACACACACACACACGCACACGCGCGTGCGCACACACACACACATATATATATATTATTTATACATTATATATGCGCGTTACTTACTGGAAAGCACTCAATATCAGAAATAGAGCTAACATATTTATTTGCATTGATGTGAGTTTGTGCGATTCACGCCCTTTGCAATAGTCAGACAAACGATCTGACGATCGCAAAGGGCGTGAAACACAGGGTAAAAAACTCACATCATCGCGAATATATATATATATATATATATATATATATATATACGAATGGACTGAGACGTATGTGTGAACAAAATGAGATAGATCTGAACAGGCCAAAACAAAAAACAGATATGAACAGACTAAAATAGATTGATAGATAAATAATGCAAAATGAGATATATAGATAGCTAGAATTTAACAGAGTGATATAGTTAGATATGTATCATATTTACACAAAGAATATACATCCGTATGCGTCATGATAGATCCTTTAAAAGAAATTCATACAATTTAATGGCATTTAAAGTAGAATATTTGAAAGAAAAAGGTTTGGCTCTCTAAAGAAAGAAAGAGAAAGAGAGAGAGAAAGAGAGAGAGAGAGAGAGAGAAATAGGAAACAAGTAAATAAAGAAGCAATTGATGTTTAGGTCTATTTTGGTAGCATATGAACGGAAGTAAACTTTTAATTCTCTTGCTTGAACCCTCGTGTATAACACGAGGGTTCAACTGTTGCTAATTAATAAGTCTACGTGGTAACGGTATTGGTAATATTAGCCGTTTTCTTATAAGGAAACATTCGTTATTCATTGACCGAGCAGCCAGTGCAACTCTCGGTTGAAATTTGAAAATTTCCTTCTATTAATTTCTTCAGGAAAATAAATTTCTCAAGTTTCATGTGATATCGATTTCATTTGTTGCTATTATTTGGTACAGTTCTTTGTTATTACTTTAAGCGTTATTATTGTGGATACTCGCATTTGAAATAGACGCCTTAAGATTATTTTTATTTTTAAACAGTGTGCATTATGTCTGTCAGCCTAAACATTTGAGAAATCTTAATAAAGAAAAAAATAATAATAACGTTTGAAGTAATAAAAGGCCGGATTAAAAATGAATCCATTAATTCTTTACAAATTAAATTCTTCCTT
Organism: Acanthosepion lycidas; assembly: GCA_963932145.1. NCBI lineage: Eukaryota > Metazoa > Mollusca > Cephalopoda > Sepiida > Sepiidae > Acanthosepion > Acanthosepion lycidas. Next base: position 131,820,083 of record OZ010582.1, on the reverse strand, counting down.
TGTGATTCTGTAGCGCCAGTCCACGTGGTTCAAAGGAGGATTGTTCTCGCTCAGGCCTACAGGCTTTCTTCGCTCGAAGCTACCTTTAACCATTAATCTGAGAAAGTGGTTGTATACAGCTTACAGTTTAGATATTTCTGAACCGGTTTGAAGTCATGTATGACATCCATATAAAAATCTCGATCCGATGGGCTATTTAAGGACATCACTAGGGTTTTTAAGTTAATGTTTTGGTTTTTGTAGCAACTAGTGGTATTGTGTAAAACTACTCTAGCACAGCGTATTCTCTGTTTAATTTCGTTATCTCCTGTACTAAATTTGTTATAACTGATCCATACATCATCATCAATTGTCCGTCGTATTGGACGAAGACACGAGGAGATTCATTTATACCGGGCGGTTTGAATTGCGTTGAGGCCATGCTTCCGGCTCAATACTAGCTGGTAACTGGCCAGCCTTTGTTCTTCGACTGTTACTACTCCAGTATGAAGCGTTCGGCACTATGTAAGGCAATCCGCAGTCACCTGTTTCCTGTTGTTTACATCGATCTGCATCTTCATGTAGCAATTGATGTTTAGGTCTATTTTGGTAGCATATGTAGCGAGGTCTCTGACCGCCTCGTCGTCGCTTTCCGCACTTTAATTAAAATACACTGATATATTTGAAGTATTATTTTTTTTTATAGTTTCACATCAAGGAAGGTTACAATACCACGAAAACGCCGATGGTTACAGGGTGTGAAAGTGAAAGAGAATGAAAACACTGAGAATGGGGAGATTTGAGGAAAGGACGAAAAAGAAACAGAGGTCAAGAAGATAGAAGATGGCGATTGACGCTGCATTTAAATTTTATTTAAAATGTTATTTAAATTTTTGAAATTTGTAGGGAAACAATAAATCGTGAGTGAGTTCCACAGGTAGGAAGTGCAAGAAAAGAAACTGTTAGGGTAGAAGTGGCGGGTGCATCTATCTAGTTCAGCAATAAAACGGAGAGATCTATTTGCATGCTTAAATTCATGTAGTCAGGTATCAAATAAAAAAAAGATACTCATCTGAGCAGATGTCATGAAAATATTTGTAGAAAAGACAAAGTGAATCCACGTCCCATTGGTGAGAAAGTGACTAAAGTCGAGATGCCTGGTCAGGATCGATTATATTACAGATCCTTCTTTGGATTTTGTCAAGAATCTCGAGATGTATAGACCAGGCCTGATCTGGCAGCAGTATTCAATGTACGGACGATTTATAAATGTGCAAGATGCATTCAGACGAGAAAAATTTTCAGACACGGCACAGTGAACCAACTTTTCTTGTGGTAGACCTAGCAATTGATTCGATATAGTCACTCCACTTCATTCTAGTGGAAAACATGAAAACACGACGGTGTAGTGTGTTGCTTTCCTGGAGTTTAGCGTCAGCCATGCTGATGACAAGCAGAAAAGTTTCTCTGTAAAATTTCCCTGTAGTGTATATAATATAAATTGTGATAACCATTTACTTTAAATAAATAATATAAAATTGTCGATATCTATAGAATTTATAATGTAAAATCTGAGATACCTACATGGTTTATATATTATAATTTTAATACAGGAAATATCTAGCGCATTTGAGTCAAGTACTTGTATTTATAAAGAAATGAAATAAAATTCTGCTAGGGCACTCTTATCTGAAAGTGTCCGGAAGCTGATGGCTGCGGTACTTATCTGGCCGTAAAACCTTGTACATATAAAGTAATATTTATCATGATTGGACGGAATATATTCGTGACGCTGCAAAAGCAGATCTGCGCAGTCTGTTTACTTCGCTGGCCTAACAATTATCTACTTCCGGTAAATGTGCGAATATCAACATGTCAACCAATCGTTACCAGACAGAAATGTATAGGCAGGCTTACACATTTACTTTTTTTTTTCTTTTCTTCTAACACCCTCACACGTTCACAAACCCTACGCACACATACGTTTTTCACGAACACATTACACTCAGACATCCGTTAATGTGCTCAGAAATATCTTTTTTTATGTACCGTGTACCTTCAGGACGTGGGCGGTGATGGTTCTCCACACCTTCCTATCCTTTGTAGCTCTTAGCAATGTTTTTTTTTTTTTTTTTTTTTTTTGCCTAGGAGGTTTTTGACAGTCGCTGTGGAAACGTGTGCGGTCATGGCTCGCCACAATTTCCTATCTTTTGTAGCTGTCAGTAATCAACGTACCTAGCTTAGTAAATTTGTATTAATCATTAAATAGAAAAATTGGGCATGATCTCATCTTCTTCTTCATCTTTTTTATGTCGGGCCTCTTCAGGACGTAGGCGATCATGGCTCTCCACAACTTCCTACCATTTGTGACGCTTAGTAAGGCTTGTTTTTTCACTACCCCCCAATCCGTGTTCTGTTATCTGTTACTTGCAATTTTCGTCTGTCTCTTTTGCTTTGAAGATGACTTGCGAATGTCAAATTCTTCGAGCCCACGTTCCTCATCATGCGTCCTCCAAAATTCAACTGTCTCTTTCACATTCTACGTATAAGTGTTCTTTTTGTTTCCATTTTGCTTAAAACTTTCTCATTGTTCACATGCTCCGTCCATGCTATTGTAAAACGTCTTCTCTGCTGACTCCAGTCCCCTCTTCATATGTGAGGAAATTGTCTACATTGTAAAAGAAAATGTAGTTGCCGTTATAACAAGTAAACTTTCGCCTGCATTTTTTATTTTTACATAAGCAGCAGTTTTTTTAATGCCGAAGCTTTCTGTCGCTGAACAGTAAAATGTCTACTTTAAAAAAACATAAATCTCACAAGTTTTAGCTCTTCCACTGCACTAAAGAGGGCATGGTTCGAGTATTATCTGATATTTGTGTTATACTAAAGGAAAAGCTAATGAAAATTTTGTTTCTGTCCATACGTATGCTTGTGAGAGCCACATTATAACTAAACATGTACCGAATTTGCCTTCGTCGGAAGGCGAACCCCCCCAAAAAAACTCTAACTCTAACATAACAAAAACCATTCATTCAGTTAAAAGTAAAAATAAAATTATATCATCATGCAAGCCACGGCAGTTAAGTACCTAGTGATGATTTCTTGCACTGCGCTAGGAGATTAAACTTAGACAGGGACTAGCTAGATCATCTATCTATCTATCTATCTATCTATCTATCTATCTATCTATCTATCTATCTATCTATCTATCTATCTCAGTCTATTCCTATCTATCTATCTATCTATCTATCTATCTAATTTTCCACAAGGATTTTTACTCAACCCCATAAAACTTTTATATAATCTTGTACACACGCGCACACACATATACACACACACACATATATATATATATATGTATATATCGGTATATAACGAAAACGAGATACAGACATTTGTAAAAACAAAATAAAAACAAATGAAAACATACAAAAACTTGCCATTACTGAAATAACCTGTCGACACACATTCGGACACACGAGTGCAACTTGAATTACATTTTTTTTTTAAATAAGAAAATGAATAAAATATAAAACGTATTCATATGCGACGTGAACACATGCATTCGCACATACGTATATATATTTATAGCTGTATAAATTTTAGTTTGTATCTAAACATATACCAACACGCACACACACTTGCATAGTAACATAAGCAAATATATGACCATAAAATGATTATGTATTATCCGGAAGTTTAATTAGCTTCCATAGTTAGAGCGAGAAAAGGAATTCTTTTGTTCATCACAAAAGTGAACGAGCAAATTTTACTCATTTTGTTTCATGAACTGCAAATCTCATTAGACATCTTTCGTCTGGTTAATACAACTCTTAATCATTATCCATTATCCAGATTTAGAATTATTAGTTATAAGGACACTTTCTGGTTTATAATTTTAAATAACACTTCCGGACAATCCTATTATATCTATCTATCTATCTATCTATCTATCTATCTATCTATCTATCTATCTATCTATCTATCTCAGCGAATGTTGGGAATACCAGATGCTGTAAGCTTCGATGAGCAGGTTCTGTAATAGATAACGGCTCTGAATTGAAATTCCAGTCGGGTTCGTTATATACACTTACGCGCAAATATCTTTTCCAAATAATTTTAAATAACACTTTATATTATTGAATATCTATCTATCTATCTATCTATCTATCTATCTATCTATCTATCTATCTATCTATCTATCTATCTATCTCAGCGAATGTTGGGCGAATTCCCCAAAGATGAAGAAGAGACTCGAGACGACAGAGATGTATCTATCTTACGCCCATATCATGCCGAAACACCGGTTCTCGTTCTATCACTGAAATTAAGCAAGTCAGGTCAATATCTGGTCAGTAGCAAGTCAGTGACCGGTTGGGAATACCAGGTGCTGTAAGCTTGGATGAGCAGGTTCTGTAATATAACGGCTCGGAATTGGAAATCGGAGAGTCGAGTTCCAACTCCAGTCGGGTTCGTTATATACATTTACGCACAAATACCTTTTCGAAAGGCATGAATCCATCTATTCTCCCACTAATTATTAAGACTTATAGCAGTAAATCATTATCTCTTCTGGTAAATTTTTACTATCTAAAAATATTTTCTGGCTTTAAGTAATATGGAAATGGTTGATAAGCCATAAAAACAAATCTATCTATCTATCTATCTATCTATCTATCTATCTATCTATCTATCTATCTATTAGGTTGGTGCAAAAATAATGACGCAATAATGTCGTTTTTTGACGTTAAAAAAGACGTCAAAAACGACATTATTATGTCATTATTTTTGCCCCAACCTAATACTAGAAAATTTAAAAAAAATAAGGGAAGTTCCATCATTTTTCTGGACAAAGAAGTTGAGATTATTATTATGAATAATAATACAATTAGAATTAGAATATATATATATATATATATATATATATATATATATAGATAGATATGCATGTATGTAAGTATGTATGTAAGAAAGAACAGTAAGATGTATAATCTGGTGTTCTCAGCAATTATATTAAAAAATATTAAATTCGCGATGGAATCATTTAAAAAAGAAAAGAAAATAATAATTATATATATATATATATATATATATATATATATATATATATATTTATTTATTTATTTTAAAATATACACTTTTTGGAGCAACTATAACCTCTCCCTTATATCTATATATATATATATATGTATAAAATGATGCTGTACAAAATACCAAATCTTTAGTTAGAACCCCAGACAGAGACACTAATTTATTCGACATCAATCAAAGCATGAGTCCTCCCTTGGACCTTTTCTATTTTTTATTACCCTTTACTACATATTGAGAACTTCTCTCGATAAACATTATCATGTGTATTTTACTTAATCACCAAGTCGATTTCCTTCAAAAAAGTTGATAGGTATTGACTATGCAGATGACCAGGCTATCACTGCAGACACCATGCCACAGTTCTCCTACATCATCAAGAAAATACAGCCAACCATGTTAGACTATGCCAATGTCTCTAAAACTGAATTCATAGACAGCAATGCTCAATACAAAGTGAATCAACAAAATCTGTTTAATCCTTTATATACCTAGGAAGCGAGATAAATTATACTGATCTACCAGACTGTTATGGGAACTTACCCATAATAATAATAATGGACTATTCCTGACATTATAAATACTGCGCCTCTCAAGAGGTTGTGGAGATTGTAAATCAAGGAGAGATAATTGAGAGCATATTGTAAGGACATTGGAATAGTGATACTTGTCGAGACAACATAGTTCACTCTAACCAAATCTGATAGTCATTACTAATACTTCTACTTCTTTGTATTATATTTCTGTTGTAATATATCTTTGGATTCCATACCTGTGTTCGTGTTATTCTTTCATTGGTTCTAACCTTGGACCATCACCGTGGTACAAGGAACTTGGACCATAACACAGACAAACTCAAGCAGAGATTCTTTTGAGCCACTGTAGAGGCGGTATTAATGTATGCTACCATTATCTGGTAAGTAACTAAAACCTTTGAGTTGATGGAACCTACATTTGGATGCGTAGAGTTATACTTAACATCTACTGGAGACAACATCCAACTAAGTCACAGCTCTATGGATCCATCCCTGATATTTCTACAGTCTTACTCGAACGCAGAATGCCCTTTTCAGGACACTGCTGGTCAGCAAAGCAAGAACTCGCGAGTGATCTACTGCACTGGACACCTAACCATGGAGCAACGCGAGTTGGTCAACCCAGCAATCACCTTCATTGACCAGCTATGTTATGACACATGATGCCACCCTAATCACCTTCTGACCTTGATGTAGGGGTGTGAGGGTTACCGTGATAGACTCATGAATGTCCGATCTAACTCGAGCGAATAATAAAAAAACGTTTATCAGAGAATCAATGAAAACAAAATGATTACCGAAATACGAAAATTCAATAAAGCGATTAGAGATTTAGTTAATAATGAGGTCAAAACATGGTCAAAATTAATGGAATACCATTCTAAAATCCCATATTTTATGGTCCGCCCAAAACACAAAGCAAGCGTTCCAATGCGACCAATGTTTTGGAATTGATAATGCTTCCCATAGACTATCGAAAGCCATAACACAAATTTTAATATTATTCTTGGGATAATTCGAACATCATATATATTAAAACATTCGGCGACCTGATCGAAAGCCTAAGAAGGATAAATATAACAGATCAACTTGTTCAGATGACTCTCTTTATCTTCTCATTCTCTTTCTCTCTGTCTATGTAAAAGTGTGTGTTATTTTTTATTCAAATGTAAACTTTTTGATAGATTTTAATCAAATTTAACAACGCCTTTGATCATAAGAGAGAGGTCAGTTATCAACTTCAACATAGAATAAATTATACATTATATAGCAGCCTTAGCCAGCTAGTCTCTCAGAAAAAAAAAACGCTTAATTAGAATGGAGCAAAAACAGCATCATGTTTAGAAGTAACCGAGTCTATCTTGAATTACTTTAAAGTACTTTCATTAAAAATCATTTTGAATTAATGCAGTTACTGATATAACAGAAGTAGTCTGTATTTATTCAATTGATGTTAGCCGAGGACATGAAGGGGTAAAACAGGCAACATGAAGACCCACTTCAGACTACAATTATTTTGGAGTTTTTGAAATTCAATTTGTCAGTGAGCTACTAGGGATGGAAAAGAGGATACATTTATAAAGCAATTGTTAAGTTTGAGGAAAATTAGTTGAAAGATTAACGAAAAATAAGAAAGAAACTAGTAAAAATTGCCATTTTTCGTCATTTACGCGGTTTTTCACTATATGGGTGGACTCAATTATCAAGCTAAATGAATATCAAAAACTTATTGTTGGCTACAACTGAGTGAAGTTTGTATCAGATTGCTTGAAAATTGAGAGTGTTTTTAGTTTAAAATGTATGTTGAAATCGATTTGTGTTTAAATCAATTTTTCGTTTTCGCGGTTTTTCGCTAAACGCAGTGGCGTAGAAATAAAAATGAGGTATTGTTGAGCTCGTCATGACGTAAGTAACCTACATACCGAGTTTGAACGAAATCAGAGGAAAAAGTTGAATTTATCGATTTTTGATCGGCTCTATCAATTATTGATTTTTGTAAAGAATATCGACTTTTTACAGTAAGAACCTATCTTTTACATTGTACAACGTATGTGTCAAGTTTGGTCAAAATTGGTTGGACAGATCTCGACAGATCATATTGACAGACAGACACACAGACATTCTCTGTTTTATATATATAGATTGCAAATTATGTACGACAAAATTTGGAATTTTCGTACATTAAATAATTAGGTTTTTCACCTGAAACAGTTACGTAAGTAAATAATTGGATATCGTTTTGAGGGTACAATTACATGAGAAGGTTAGAGTGTAGATATAAAATACTGATTCAGTCTGTGGAAAAAGTCGGAATTTAACGATTTAAATGTATTTGACGCTATTCTTTATTTGTAACTCAATAAAGATTTGCACCTTAAGAACAATACCAAATAGAAAACCTTTTTGAATAATACGGCATCAGTACAAAAGCCAATTATCTCACTTTGGTGGAGATGAAGTCACGTGGGTCACGTGACGGCCGCTTAGTGACGTTACTGCATAGTGACGAAAGTGTTAGTCAGTCAGTCAGTCAGTCAAGTAGTCCCGCAGTCAGTCAGCTTTCAGTAATCAAACGGAACAGTTGCCCTTTTAGCACGGATGCGACCCTTGCCACACCCGGATGGAGGTTAATCTGCCTCCACAGCCAGCTCCAACGTTATGAAGCGTTGAAATCTATGGCGCTGTTTCCCTTTGGGAATATATCTTTACCAGATATAGAAAGAAATTATCTCTGTCTAGCAGTTCGCAATTTGGGGCAAAACATGACACACCGTTTTCCACCTGAGGAATATTCGCTACCGACATAGAAGTTAAATCCGGGCCGCTCGAACCTGGAACCTTAAATCAGGCTTCTCCAGAAACAGAGAATAATCTCCAGCTGCTAAAATTCCAGTTGAGAAGTAAGACTCGCTTTATTTATCTGCCTTTTGCTTTTCTTGTTGTGCAGACACGTGTTATATTTTCTTTGCGTGAGACACATGCAAATATGTGCATATAACTTTGTATATGACTTAGCATTAAAAACCTTTCTCTAAGAACAAAGCATTTTCGTCATTCCTTTTCCTTTCAGATATTCCGTTCCGTCCGTGAAATACGGAGTTATTATATAGTGCATATAATAATGACCATAATGGGGAAATGCAAATGTGTGAATAAACCTTTCTTTCATAGCTCACCCATTATCTGGGTCAACCTAACGTGACATGATATTATTAAACTCCAATGTTAATGGCTTTTTGCCTGATAAAAATAATTTAAGAATTTCTTCATGGCGTTATTTTTCATTTGTGTCTCAATAAATATTTGTACGTTAAAACAATACCCGTCCTAGGTATGACGATAAACTACATCCGCGTCAAGGATAAGACGATAAACTACGTCCAGCAGCAAGGCCTCTGATCTGGAGGTTTTGAGAAGTGTGGAACCACCTCTTAATTGCTGGTGTTCCCAGGTCCATCCTGACCCGGAGTGGTAGCACCTGTTGGGGGTCCCAGCTATGGGCAAATAGTTAAAAGCAAAACTTTTCTAAAAATAAGTTATAATACCAGAAATACTTTGTAATAAAAAAATATTATCAGCAATTCTTTAAAAAATACCATCAATACAAACAGCTATAGATTCTTTGAAAAAAACATGACCAGCTATAGATTTCTTCCAGGAAAAATATTCCCAGAAATAGATTTTTGAAGAAAAACATATTAGCAGTAATAAAAATTTTGTCGGCATTAAATAACCTATTTAGGTTGATATGACGTAAACAAACAGACCAAAGTTAATACAAAACTAAACTGTTTTGAATAATATTAATGGCTTCTTTGCTTGATGGAAAGAATTTAAGAATTCCTTTATGACGTTATTTTTTTATGGTTAATGCAAAACCTTTTTGAATAATATTAATAACTTATTTGTTTGATGATATGCCGATCAATCAAGTCTTACAATAATAAAAAAGATGCTTATTCTGTCGCTCGCGAGGAATATCAGCTTCACGAAGTTCGATATTACCACAGTCACTTCCACCACGGTAATTATTAAGAAAATGTATCCTTTTCCTAATAAACACATACATGTTGATTGCTACGTCTTGTCAGACAATTGCCACTCCTCCATTGATTGACCGTCCGTGAACCCGTTGATGACTCTTCAATCCTGCCAGCGACTTGCACATCTTGAGCTTTGCCCGGTCTGCTCTCTTGAGCTTTGCCTGGTCTGCACGGGCTGCTTCAAATTCATCACCATCGAAAATCACAGCTCTCCACTGGTCACAATCAGATGCTAGGTATTCCCAATTATCATCAGGAACACCAAAATACGCAAAACTCTTCTTTACATTATCTCGAAACCGTTTTTTTTTTTGCTTGTGCCGGGGGTCACTGGCCAGAATGAAGCTCACCATAAAACAGTTATTTTGAAAGTCTGGAGTCATCAAGCCGAACAAGATGAACAGTCCAGCGCATCTGGTTCCTAGCCACAATTGAAGCAAGTGTTGACTTTGGTTAAGACACGTATATCTGGAACACGACTGTCCACTTCACACACACACACACACACACACACACACACACACGTGCGCGCACACACACACACACACACACATATATATATATCATGTAGTGGATGTACATGTAGCATATCAGTTTTCGGTGCTGGAAGTGGAATTATCGTATCGAAATTTAAATCCGCACGAAGTCTTTGTAATTGCTTTCATACAACTATGGAAAATATGTTAATCCATCACTTGTTCCCCATCTAAAGGTTAATAGCAGCACCGCGCCATTTGGCTTTCGTTGGCAACCCGTCTAAGTGAAAGACAAATCTGAATTTAAAACTGGCTGACTCTTGGCCAACATCTTTGTAAACGAACCCTACTTGCTAGAGAAACTAGCGTGGTAAGGCTTTGACCTCATACACCACCACAAGTATACAGAGGTAGCATAAATAACATCTTATGAATCCATCTCTTCTCAGCTACGGGTTGAATAGCCTTGGTTGGCAACCAGTCTAGTGCAGAAAGAAATGGCAACTTATTGCGGAAAATCTTCTGCCTAGTCAGGCATGAATCGAAAAAGACATCAACGCTAAAGTGTTCATCACACATGACACTTAACAAACTGATGAGTAAACGTAATTTTTACAAATGCCATTTTAGATTTTCTTAAGAAAAATACTATTTTATTAAGAAACATTTTTCAGTAAAGTTAAACCATCGCATTTACATATGTTTTCGTTTATCTTACTTTCTTTTCAGAATGGTTTTTCATTTGCAAAGTATTTGCTCTGTTTGCGATGTGCCTGTGCGACTTGGCTGCCGTACTGCAACTTTTCTACTTCTGTTTGACAAAGCGAATGGTGCGAACGCCATCTATGTATATGGTTGGGTGTGCTGGTATGTATTATCTCCCTTTTTTATCTTGATGCCCTCTGCTGATAGAACTATTTAATATCTGTTTTAGAGATCAGCGAATTAAAGCGTCAACATGGAAATATTCAATCGGTTAGCATTTGCTCACAGTTTCCAATCACAACACAGCAAAACAACATGTAAATAGGTTAATTTAAACGTGTAAATATTAATTAAGGCCATAGTATGTGGCTAACGTCGACAAGATATTATTAATTAGCCGACTCGAATTGCAGTCTTATGAGAAAAAATGTATTAGTTTGGTGCAAAAATAATGACGTAATAATATCGTTTTTTGACGTTACGTCAAAAAACGACATTATTACGTCATTATTTTTGCACCAACCTAATACAATGTCAGTGCTTATAAAATCTGCATTAATCGTCAAATATGAATACAAACTTATATCTTGATTGATTGATTTGTTTTTTACGAATATAACGAACCCGATTGGAATTAGAACTCTTCTATCTGATTTCCGAATCTGAGCCGTTATCCTTTACAACACATGCACATCCAAACTGATATTCACATCTAGGTACTGACCAGGCTCGACGTTGCTTAACTTCGATAATCATATGAGAGCAACATGATTTGGCCGTAAGCAATACAAACTTAGGTTAAGAGATATCGTGATCACTCGTCTTGATTAGGTAACCACTTAACTGAGGATATTCGCTTTTTCTATTTTTAAAATTTATTAAATATCTTATCCCTTCAGGGCATAAATACATTATCATTTCAAAATAAATACCTTATCCATTCAGGACAGAAATAACTTATCTCTTCAGCATAAATACCATATCCCTTCAGGACATAAAAGCGTTAAACCTTCGAGACATAAATACCTTATCCCTTCAACATAAATGGCTTTTCCTTTCAACATAAACACCTTATCCCTTCAGGGCATAAATATCTTTTCCTTTCAATATAAATACCTTATCCCTTCAGGGCATAAATACCTTTTCCTTTCAACATAAATACCTTATCCCTTCAGGGCATAAATACCTTTTCCTTTCAACATAAATACCTTATCCCATCAGGGCATGAATACCTTTTCCTTTCAACATAAATACCTTATCCCACCAGGGCATAAATACCTTTTCCTTTCAACATAAATACCTTATCCCTTCAGGGCATAAATACCTTTTCCTTTCAACATAAATACCTTATCCCATCAGGGCATAAATACCTTTTCCTTTCAACATAAACACCTTATCCCATCAGGGCATAAATACCTTTTCCTTTCAACATAAATACCTTATCCCTTCAGGGCATACATACCTTTTCCTTTCAACATAAATACCTTATCCCATCAGGGCATAAATACCTTTTCCTTTCAACATAAATACCTTATCCCATCAGGGCATAAATACCTTTTCCTTTCAACATAAATGCCTTATCCCATCAGGGCATGAATACCTTTTCCTTTCAACATAAATACCTTATCCCTTCAGAGCATAAATACCTTTTCCTTTCAACATAAACACCTTATCCCTTCAGGGCATAAATATCTTTTCCTTTCAACATAAATACCTTATCCCATCAGGGCATACATACCTTTTCCTTTCAACATAAATACCTTATCCCATCAGGGCATAAATACCTTTTCCTTTCAATATGAATACCTTATCCCATCAGGGCATAAATACCTTTTCCTTTCAACATAAATACCTTATCCCTTCAGGGCATAAATATCTTTTCCTTTCAACATAAATACCTTATCCCTTCAGAGCATAAATACCTTTTCCTTTCAACATAAACACCTTATCCCTTCAGGGCATAAATATCTTTTCCTTTCAACATAAATACCTTATCCCATCAGGGCATACATACCTTTTCCTTTCAACATAAATACCTTATCCCATCAGGACATAAATACCTTTTCCTTTCAATATAAATACCTTATCCCATCAGGGCATAAAAACCTTTTCCTTTCAACATAAATACCTTATCCCATCAGGGCATACATACCTTTTCCTTTCAACATAAATACCTTATCCCATCAGGGCATAAATACCTTTTCCTTTCAACATAAATACCTTATCCCATCAGGGCATAAATACCTTTTCCTTTCAACATAAATACCTTATCCCATCAGGGCATAAATACCTTTTCCTTTCAACATAAATACCTTATCCCATCAGGGCATAAATACCTTTTCCTTTCAACATAAATACCTTATCCATTCTGGGCATAAATATCTTTTCCTTTCAACATAAATACCTTATCCCTTCAGGGCATAAATATCTTTTCCTTTCAACATAAATACCTTATCCCTTCAGGGCATAAATACCTTTTCCTTTCAACATAAATACCTTATCGCTTCAGGGCATAAATATCTAAAATTTCAAAATAAAAATCTTATCCCTTCATCATAAATACCATATCATTCGTATCCATGCTTTTCCCAAGAGCATTTGCTCGAAGGCGAACGCAATAGACGAAGCCAGAATTTTAACTCTGCTCGCCGATTCCACTCTCAGTGCCGATAAACGTTACGCTAAAATATAAGATATATAAGACATTTTGAATAACATCTGAAAGATCATGTAGCGCCGATTTCCTAAGAAATAATTGATGGTAGAAGGATTATATAATTGGCCATTTGATACGTAGACTGTGGCTGACAGTGACTGCACTTACGAAACCCTCTTCAAAAATGGTAAAAGAAATCCTCATCTCATGACTTGACAAACAATAAAATCAATTTAAATAAGAATATTAAATAATAAGAATATTATTCAGCATCTGGTCCTGGTTGCGTAAATTCAGGTTACGGCATTTTTGATACCGTAATATTTTCTCTTTCAAACTCAATAGTAGAAATGCGATATTATTAAAAAAAAAAAAAAAAAAAAAATCGAAACGACTAAAATCTGTTAATTAGTTATTTCCCTTAGTGAGATTTAAATTTCGTTTCTCTGCAATTTTTTTTTTTAAATATTTAATTATTACTTACACAAAAATATAGTTCCTCTTTCTTTTCATCTTATATACTTACTTTTTCGCTGTATGATCCGCCTATATTTTACATACGTGTGAATATCGCGTCGTTATATTAGGTGCCGAATTTATCGAAAATCAGCGCTCGGCAAACTTAACTAGAATCTAAATTCTAAAGCATTAGAATTTCTTTGTCTTTTAGAATAAAGCGTTTCATGATAGCTCAATGATGGAGACATTGGATTACATTCAGTAAAATTTATACATTACACAAACGAAGAGAAATAAGTGTTGATTTCAGCATCTACGTATGTGGTGCCTTTTATTTTAATGTAGCACTTGGTTGTAAGTTGATAGAGATCGGTTTTCATCTATAAGGGCTAACAATGAATGTCACAGCCATTTTGCTTTTAATGCGTGGGAATAAGGTTTGCCAGTGTACTCATTATTTTCTTTGTCCTACTATTGTGGCGTAGCACTGACAAGACTATGGTTAAAATAATTGGCGATAGGACAGAATTAAAAAAAAAGCACGGTCGATGACTTTCTCAAAGGCATTAGTGCGAATATGATACAGATATCCATAGCTGCAGTTCTAACTCTGCTTAGTTAGTCCCGTTTCTCGAGATTATGCTACATGACAGTCAACGGAAGTAAATAACTTGTTTGACTGTGACAAATAGATTGCAGCGATGATTTTTTTTGAGTTTACTTTGAGGCGGCGATGGTAATTGTAATTGCAGGAAAAAAGTTTAAAAACGAATTTCTTTTATTAAAACGTCATTTATTTTGCAGCAATAATGTGGTTGAAGCAATTACCCTATTACAGAATTCTAATCTCGAATCTATATATACAATATAAATATTTCATATTTCTTTAAAAGTTTTATTTAGCAGGTACACGTCTTTGAGTAGACATCCCTTTTTTAAACAGTGTAAATTTACGTTTACCGGCTTGTGCATTCGAGAGTCTTAATAAAGAAAATGTACCTTGCGGTGGGGTTCCGGCTAAGATGTAAAAGCTTTCAGTTATTAAGCGGTTTAAATTACCCTTAGCACGAGATATTTGCTCAAACACGAGTAGCCACTAAATATAATGTTTAAGATAATATGAAATAATGTCGGATTATAATTAAAATCATTAATTCCTTAGAAATTAATTTGTTTACATTTGGGATTGTTTGGTTTATTTTGTTTTACAACATATCAACTTCAATGAGTTATTTAATGCCGAGAAGAAGATTTTTAGGATAGGTTCATATGAATAGAATGTGTATTCTTTGTAAGAAATCAGTTTGTAGGAGATCAGGTTTTATTGACGTATTTTTGTAAAGAGGGATTTTGTCGAGAGTCAAATGTATCACCAGCAATATTTTTTTTCAAAAATGTATTGCTGGTATTTTTACTATAAAAATCTATTTTTTATACCTTCATAGTGTTTTGACCCCAATTTGGGGTTTTAACTATTTGCCCATAGCGGGGACCCTAACAGGTGCTACCACCTGGGCGTTTGGGATATGAAAATGAATTTAGCCGGTAAAGACTCCGAGAGATCCAAAAGAGGTATGCGTATTTCTAAAAAGGGTAACTGAACCTTTGTCGGCTGTGAGAGTTTACCGTCGGTGAGTGGTTTAAATCACACCAGGAAAAAAATTATCCCTCTTATAAAGGGAAACTCGATCCCTGTTAGAAGGCACCTTCTCATTATTCAGAGTCTCGAATGCACAGCCAAGTAGACGTAAATTTACACTGTTTAACAAAAAAACAGTGTTGTCTACTCATACACATGTACAGTGCTTAAAGTAATAAGAAATAATGCCAGCTTACAAATAAAATCTATTAATTCCTTAGAAATATATATATATATATATATGTATATATATATATATATATATATATATATATATATATATATATATATATATATATATATATATATATTAACTGAGACTCTTTATGGATGCTTCGAATATTACTGTTACTTCTGGTCTGGTACTTCTACTTGCTTGATACAATCTAAAGATGTATTTGTGATGTTATTGGTCCTGACCTGGCATCCTGGCTTCAGTCGCTTTCCCATCGCCGTAATGTCACTTTCTTATGTCTTTTCTATAAATACTTTCATGGTAATTGTTATGATGAACATTGTTCTACGGTAGCTAGACTTTATAAATTTAAGCGCAGTACTAGATTGACAACAAGGTCTCATCATTTTGAACTGAATCGCTTTTAGATTTTATTGTCCTCATATAACTCGACGGTAAAACGAAGGATTTCTACATCTTCATCTCAAAGCGCTATCAACTGAACTATTTCGGTTTATAAACGAAAAACAGTTAATATTATTATCAGTTTTAATGAACTGAAAAACTGCAAAGAGTAGGTTGGAATAACAATCCTAAAAATATTCGCCATTTTAAACGATAACAACAAAACTTATTACAAAAATAAAACTTATTAAAAAAATTCATAACAAAATTACATTTTGTTTCGTATTTATCAATATTCTTACATCAACAGAACTTAAAATGGCATAAAAGTCTAAATATAATATATTTAATCTTCTAGTTATTCACAATAGGAGTTGTCAATATTTGATATAAACTCTTTAATCTTTCAGTCATTCTCAAATGCTTTCTATTAATAATCTTAAAGACCCTTTTCTTCCTTCCATCAGCATGGCTGATGTTAACCTCCAGGCGAGTGACTCATTGCACCTTCTTGAGCTAACGTTCTCTGCTGTTGTGAAGTGGAAAGATTATATTGAATCAATTGCTATGTCTGCTGCTAGGAAAGTTGCTTCACAGTGTCGTTCTAGACAATTCTGCTCTCCAGAATCTATCTTACGTATTTATAAGTCCACCATTCGCTCATGCTTAGAATATTGCTGCCATATATGATTTGGTGCTCATGCTAAATATTTAGAAATAGTTGATAGAAACCAAAGAACCTGCAATGTTATTGGTTCTGACCTGGCATCTCGGTTTCAGTCACTTTTCCACTGCTGTAATGTAGCTTCCCTGTGCCTTTTCTATAAATAGTTTCATGGTAATTGTTTTCATGTACTTTGCTCTATGGTTCCTAGACTTTATGAATTTAATCGCAGTACTAGATTAGTAACAAAGTCACATCATTTTACAGTTGAATTGGATAGATATAACCATATAAGTTCTATACTAACTGTTTCTTCTATCGCACTTCTCGCTTGTGGAACTTTCTTCCGGCTTCTTGTTTCTTAGTCAGCCTTTTTTTATGCCTCTTGATTCCTTGAGGAACATTGGTAAGCAACAACACCTCTCCAACGGACGCGGTTCCAGACGACATCGTGCCGGCTGCCTTCACCTCTCCGTCAATTCTTCTGCGCCAAGTCTGTTTTGGTCGATCCAATTTTTGCTTCCTTTGTGGATTCCATTCAAGAGCCTGACTGGTGACCCTAGAAGCAGGCTTGCAGAGTGTGTGGCCGATCCATCCCCATTTCCGTTTCTTGATGTTAATCTCGATTGGGACTTGTCTGGTCCTGTCCCACAGTTGGTCGTTGGAGACGAGTTCCGGCTACCTGATACTGAGGATGTTTCTGAGACATCGGTTGATAAATGTCTGAAGTTTGTGGGTGTTAGTCTTGGTTAACCGCCAGGTCTCTGAGCCGTAAAGTAGGACCAACTTGACGTTGGTGTTGAATATTCGGATCTTGTTGTAAAGTGAGAGGGCTGTTGATCTCCAAATTGAACGCAGAGTGTAGAAAGCGTGTCCGGCTTCGTCGATTCGGCACTTGATGCCTTCATCAGTCCCCCATCTTTACTGAAGACGCTTCCGAAGTAGACAAACTTATCGAATTCCTTGATGTCTTCTTGGTGTAGTCGCACTGGGTCTTGCTGTCTGTTGTTTGCCCGCATGACTTCCGTCTTCCCGATGTTGATTTGGAAGCCAGTCTTTTTTGTTGTTTGTGAGAGAGAAGGCTGATGTCGTCTGCGAAGTCCAGATCTTACAGCTGCTTCATGAAGGTCCACTGTAAACCAGTTCTCCTGCCTGCCGTGGCCTGCCGCATTATCCAGTCGACCACCAGCAGGAAGATCGTCGGACATCCCTGACGAACGCCAGTTTGCACGGAGAATGGCTCTGTCAGCTTCCCATCATGGATGATTTGACAGGTGGCACCTTCATACAGTTGTTGGATGATGATGATGATGATGATGAACTTTGGTAGAAAGCCATAGTGCTTCATCAATCTCCAGATGAAGTCGCTGTCGGCACTATCAAATAGCTTTCTGAACACGACTGTCTACGAATCCAGGGACTGTTCGATGATGATGCGCATTATGGCGATGTGGCCTGTGCATGATCTATCTTGCTGAAAGCCTGCCTCTTCTTCTCGAAGTGTCATGTCCGATTCCGTCTTCTGTCTCTCTAGATGATTTTTGTTAGTACTTTCCCTGGGATAGACAGCAGCATAATGCCTCTCCAGTTCTCAACTCTGATCTTCAAAAGTTTAAATGCAATGTCAATGGTTATCTACTGTCTTCTTGATTCCTCTTCTTTTATTGTGGTCGCCACTTAATAATGTTTCTATTTTTAGTGGTTTTATTGTCTTGCATGGGGTGAAATAATCTAAAAAAACGCAAAATATTAATATTAGATAAAGCAATTACTTTAATCTGCCACTCATACGCAGAACAAGATGTCAATAATAAACTAATTTTCCTTGTATACATAAGCAACATTCTCTGTTCATAGAAAATGCGACATTGAAGACTTATTTGTTAAAATGTTTGTAAGATTAGGGAACAAAGAGTTAAATACACCAGGACTTTGAGATATCGGTCGGCCATTCCATTCGATCGAGAAAAATGGAATCAGTTATTGTAAGTAAAAAAAAAAAAGAAAAAGTTCTTTGAGATCATAGATTGGTAGCGCCAGTAGAACACACAGTGAAGATGAAAAAGAAACAAACCTAAAGCCTTTCCTGGAATTGAAGATGGGAGCGAACATGAAATTTAAGAATAATTTTGATTTTCAGGACAGAGATCACGAACCTTGATAATACAACTTTTAATTGCGTATTCGCTTTGGGCACACATCACGGAGTCCTGTCCTTATTTCGGTTTACTTAGCGTAATATCTGCATAATACTATCAATCCCATAGTAAGTCTGTAGTTAACTTTTTATTTGCATGCCTGTCTATTTTAAAGCATAAATATCATTAATTAATAGCTCAGTGCATTATTGGCAGCAAGATGATTTGTAGCGATATAAAAGCCTAAAATTGTAACTTCTTAATTTTATCGTAATAATTTTTGTAACATTTGTAAGAAGAATGATTCCGAAAAAAATATATAAAAATTATTTGTGTTCAATGGACAGAACCATAGAATTTTTATTTGAGAAATGTCTTCACAGTATATTTCCGTTGTGTCTCTTTATGTACGAATGGTTTTAGATAATGTATTCATTACAATTACAATAAAGTGAAAACATCACTTGGTATTTGTTATTGGTTATTTTGTTGTTGCTTCTGTCTTCTGAAAAAAAAAAAGACTTTTTCAAAGGATATTGATGTTAAATGTCACTGCAATTACTACATGTATTTAATATTCACTGGGAAATTAGGACCGCCTTAATACGAGATTATCGGAACATCATAATTTAGAGAATACCTGTAAATCATCGAGTGGTAATTAGTTAAAACAAAATTTAGTAATATTTATCGAATGTTTAAACTAATAATGTCGATCGTTTTGATGAATATACTCCATAGTTCTTTATGTCGTTGTTGTAATAAAATAAACAGTTCCTATTTCCCCAATCGCTTTATTACAATAAATATAACGTTTTCAACGCTAAAGCTGAATTAATCAAATAAGGCTTCATAAGTTTCGACTTGGTGGTGTTATTATATTACATTAGGTTTCGGCATTTTTCTCCTTACAACTTATCTTACCATTCGTCTCTGCATTAGATATTGCTGTCACATGTGATCGATGTTTTTTTGCCATGCGTCTAAAGATTTTTAACAAAGAATTTGCAATGTCATCAGTTCTGACCTGTCATCTTGGCTTCAGTCACTTTCCCATAGCTTTTCTGTACCTGTTCTATAACTATTTTCAAGGGTAATTGTTCTGATGAGCTATCCTCTTTGGTACCTCGAATTTAAGCGTAGTACTAGATTGGCAGCTAGGTCTCATCATTATACTGTTAAAATTGCTAGATGCAACCGTAATTTCTATTTTAACAGCATTTCTAACCCGTCGAACTCTCTTCCCGCGGCTTTTTGTTTTCCTGTCAACTACGATCTTATAAAATTTAAATGCAAAGTCAGTCATCATCTTTTTGAATCCTGTTCTTTTATTTTCCTTTATCCTCAATAACGTTTTCTTAGTTTTTCTCTTTAAGTAACCCCTTGTGTCTTTATCGCCTTGTTTGGGGTGAAATTACAAAAAATATATCCGTGTCACGTGGTGAGGTAATGGTTAGCAAGCTTGTGTTGCATATCATTCCGTATAAGTTCGATCCTCAGCCGATACCTCATACCTGGATCTTTGTGTCAGAACTTAAGCTACGTTAAGTAAATAACTTCGTTTTTTGCGTACATATTTGTATACGGGTAAAAGTCATGCTATCCTATAGTTGGTAACAGCCACTACTTTTATACAATTAGTCCAGTCTTCTCTTAGTAATACAAAGTACACAGTCAGAGTACGAAATGTCAGATATAGGTCCTATCTAAATTAAATAACTTCAAAGCTTTTGTTTCTTTTTCAATGAAAAGTAAGAAATAAATTGGCGTGGTATTTGTTATTGACCATTTTGTTGCTGCTTCTGTTTTCTGAGTGAAAAAGAAACTTTTTAAAAGGATATTGATTGTAAATGACTCTGCAATCTCGACATGGGGTATTTGATATTCACGGTGGAATTAGAAACACTTTAATACGAGATCATCGGAACTAAACACCGTTTTTTTTAACGAACTCGATAAATTACAGATAATTTCCAAAGATTATCTGTACTTTATCGACCTGGTTAAAAAAATTAAATACAACATGAATCATCCTATGTCACCTTTTTTTGTTTTGTTTTTATTATTCCGTTTGTAATTATTTATTGGCTAACATCAATTTTTTGTTCTTCTCGGGTCTTTCATAGTTTAAGTAAATAACTCACTGCTTGTATATGACTATGTCGAGAATTTGACTGTTCAGGCGGGAGAAAAGCAATGTACTTAGCTGGGTTGTTGTTTCTTACTAACTAAAATTAATTACGTTTTTACCAACTTTTTATAGTTACAGAGGCCACGTGACTTTATTACCACGTGTTCCCTGAAGTACTTATAAGGGAAGTGTTTTTTTTTTCCTTTTTATTTTTATATTTACTTAATACAAGTTGGGCACCTCGGCGTGGTGTAATGGTTAGCAAACTTGTCTCACAAAAACAGTTACGACTAAGTAGTGAGTTCAATTCTCACTGGGTGCCTCATACTTTCGGCGTTGTGCTACATCTAAACTACGCTTAGAAAAAGGGCACCTTGGCCCGGTGTAATGGTTAGCCAGCTTGTCTCGCTAAAACAGTTACGACTGAATAGTGAGTTCGATCCTCACTGGGTGCTCCATACCTTCGGCCTTGTGCCACATCTAAGCTACGTTTAGAAAATCATTACTTAATGCAAGTTATTAGGTGGTCACTTTACGTCGCGAAAAGGAATTTTATTTCGCAACTTACTTCCTTTCCTCAGCCTGAACGATCTCTAGATTTTTTGGTTGAGATTTTCTCAACAATTATGTCTATTTGTTAAGATGGCTAGTTAATGCATATTGCAGACATATTCTTAGACACATTTTCGTTTCTTCAACGTTCACAAAGACAATCTATGATTTATATTGAAACTATGTTGTGCGATCTCTGGGAGAAAGAATATAATCTGGCGTGATCAGTAGGTGAACAAATCGGTCGAAACGAGAACGTTCTAAACACTCAACGTTCAAGTAAGCTATCATTAATTACAGAAGGTGAGTATATATTCTATGATGCTTCCTTAATTAAATACAATTATATTTTAAAGCTTGGGCTAGATAGAAACAGGTTTTTGTGGCATTCTAAGGACCAGTTATTACAAGTATTTTTCCTGTATAAGTGGCTTAAAATGGTGTGCATTTGTCTAAAAACAGGTAAATACATTATAATCATACTGTATTTAATTTTGGTTGAACTCGTATGTTTATACGTTAATAATTTAATAATAATAATAATAAAAATAATAATAGATATGTTAATATTAATATGTTAATAATAATTCATATGTCAATAATAATAATAATAATAATAATTTCATATTAATAATATGTTAGTACATTAAAAATAACTCCTAAACGTATATATGGCCGAGTGGTTAGAACGCTCGCATTGTGATCATGTAAATCCGAGCTCGAATCTCACTTATGCTCGGAAGAAGACTTACTGATGTTATCAGACTGGAGGGATCCATCCCGGCGTGCGGCACCTTTAGGAAGTGCTTGAAAGCCATATTACTCTCTTTTTTTTTTTTTTTTAACTAAGAAGAAAGGCGGGAGTGCCACTAGAACGCGTGGGATTACAGAAAGTGGGTGCAAGAGTAAAGAGGCAGGAAAGAAGAAAGGATGAAGAGAAGAACGGCGAATAGATCAAGGTATCTGGAGATGTTAGTGAAATTGGGTAGCACGAAGTCACAAGTCATCGCGGCCGAGGGCGTGAGCGTGCTGGCCTTGTTCAAATTGTTGATCACGCTAGATAACACGCTCTTTCCCAGAAACTGTAACTAAGGTCTGCTCAGCTTAGTTGCAGTATAAACCACAGGTAGGCTTTGTGGTTGTTGAATAAACACAAATGCGCCTGAGCAAGCGTCTACAATAGGGATTGGCTAGCCGCCTTAGTAGACGGGTATCCTCGAATACCAATGGCCAGCTATATATTTCTTAAACTTCAGTCTGGTACATAGAAATAGTTTATTGCGCCAGTCTTCCTACAAGCCTTTCAGTATTTGAAATGCTGACTTTTGATTAGAGTTTGAACATTGATAACTGCATCGGCAGAGGATAGGCATCAAATCCATCAAATAGGCCGATGGTAAAAAGTATTAATTTATTACTGGATTTTGACTACTTTAAAATAATGGCCAATCAAACAAGTAAGCAATCTATAATGAACAATCGTCAGAGATTATTTTTCTATCTATTAACTGATATAATTTCTTTCTGCTTTTTCTTTCAGGTATTTTCATTCTGATGTGTGTCTTCATTTTCATCGCAATGTATCAAAAGGCCCAACAGCAGAATATTTACACTGACATCGAAATAAAACTTGGCTATCCGGTTGGTCTCTGTATGGTTGCCGGAGTGTTTGCTATTGCAGCCGCAATAATGACTGCTGTTTCTGCTATCAGAGCTGAAAAAGATATTAAAGAAAGTCTTTTATCTTTTGAATAAGTTGACACTGAATCTAGACGACTTCATTACATCGTAGTTGAATGTTCATATTGTTACTGTATCATTATTATTAATAATTAGCAACTATTATTGTTGTACTGTTATTATTGAAAGAAATTTTATCAGTCATTGTCATTACTACCCAATAATAATAATAATAATAGTAACATCAATCAATATTAGTAATATTTCGACTATCAGTTTTAATATTATTTTCTTCCAATCATTGCGCGAATAATTTGGGCACTTCGACTTGGTGTAAGGGTTAGAAAGCTTGCCACGCTATATCATTTAAGACTGAAAAGTGAGTTCGGTCCTTACTGGGGGATCCATGCTTTCGGCATTGTGCCACATCTCGTATTATCTGGTGAATCTCGCGAGAGACCAAGCGACAGAAAGTATTCCCACTACTCTTGTTGATTTTAATTATATTGTCGCCTGCATTTTTGGACACACTACTTTATTTTTTGTAGGTCTCTTTGTGGCTTCTGCAAGCACTCATTATTATTATTATTATTATTATTATTGAGCGAGAGAGAAGTGTGTCAATAAAGTGACGCTGAACTACATATATGTGGAACACAATATACCCTTAATGATACTTAACTGATAAAGTTATAGCAGTCTTCTACACCCCAGCGAAATGTGTGCGATATGGTTACATGATTTGATAAAAAAAAAAAAAAAAAGCGCATAACTTTGCAGATAATTCGTTTGAAATATTTTCAATTCAACTGAGAGTGTTCCAAAGTATCTAGAGGTGACTCCCAAATCACCTTGGTTGCTTCATCCTTCAAACTAAAAAAAAAAAAAAACGAAAAAAAACCCCGACTTTCTTTACACTCGGCCATGATGCGTCCTCAATACTCTCGTTCATGAATAGAGATTAGATGCATAATGCGTCAACCTATGGGAGACATACCCAATCGGTTATGTTTAGACAAGTGAGAAGAAAATCAGTGCTACTGAACAAAAGCAACAGATTTTTAAATTTCTTTTTTTTCATTCATTTACGCTTCTTAGTTTATTATTCCACACATATATAAAAAAATAAGACATTTACCTAAATGTCAATATATGGAAACGCCCATTTTATTTTGCACACCAGTAGTATTTTCATTAAAAAAAATAATAAGTGACAACAATTCTACTCTATATTTTAATCCACTCTTCAGTATTTTTGCCCAACTGACTGTCACCTATCACCCAGTGGCATCGGTTCTTCGCACAATAAAAATGTGACGATTATATTTAAGAAATTTTACTTTGGATTTCCTTGTTTATCTTCAATGTTTTCTGAATATTAAACGAAACGAATAATATTCTAATCGTCATTGAACAAATTTGAAGTTTTTATTTAAATAAAAATTGCAGCAGACATCTTGTTTCTGTGTTCGAGATGATAGCACCAGTCGTACTGACGAGTTGAAAACGTAGGGAAATGAAACGAAAGACACACAAATTAAATAACTAAGAAATAAAAAAAGAAAAATTAAAAGATTGGAAAGAAAGAATGAAAGAAATAAAACAAATAAAAGCACAATTCTAAAAGAAAAATTGCCCTAATTTTTAATTAATTTTTAATTAATATATATATGTGTTGTTCCTAGAAAACAGTTCACAATATAATAGTTAATTATAAAATACATACTTTTATCCAGTGTAACCCGGATATAAGAGAGTGTTCGGGACCGGATAAGTCTCTTATATCCGGGTTTCTCTTATATCAGGGTTTTTGTTTAGATAAGTATGACTCTAATTTGAGACCAGAGAACAATCTCTCTTATATCCGGGTTTATCTTATATCCGGGTTACACTGTATCAAATATAAAAGGCGCGTGTCTTTAATATACGAGGTCTGATAAAAAAAATATCGAGACTGTTGCTATGGTAACGGAGATAAAGATACGTGGAGTGAAGCTGCTTGGCACAGATTGACTTTGAAATCTGTCGCGCATACACACGTATAAGTTATAATGTTCTCGCTCACTTCGGTTGTTTTTAGCAGCGATTGGAAGGAAAGTGTGTAGAGCGTGGTCGTCTCTCATCACACCGTAGAAATTCAATCAGTGACGACGGCTTGTGCAGCCGTTTTTTGGGGCTGAGCTTACGATTCCTCGGGTCCGACAACAATGATAGTTCTCAAATCCCGACCCTTGCAACTTTTTCCTCTTCAAAAATCAAATCCCGCTGGAAAGGAACAAGGTTTCAAGATGTCGAAGAAATCCAGGAGAATGCAGCGAGTCAGCTGACCGCTATCCCCGAAACGGAGTTCCAGGAATGCTTCCATTGATGGAAACGACGCTGGATAAAGTGTGTGGCTTCTAAAGGGGAACTTTTTCGAAGTATGCTGTAGTTTCTTTTTATAACACTAATCCAGATACTTTTTGATTAGTCGTTGTGGTTTATCTACTGAAAACGGTTTTGAATCTGAGACGGTTATAAGTATAACAATTATATACTCAAATTTTCTGTTTTCGAATCGTAATTACGAATAATTATGACTAGTGAAACTTAGTGAGATTTACTTTTGTGTAAAGAGATTGCTTATTCCTTATCTTAATTATAAAACCAAAAAAAAAAAAAAAATGAAATTAATCAGTTTATATTTACTATAGGTAATTATTTATAATAATGGCTGGTTTCTTGTTTTCAAGGACGTCCGTCTGCTAGGATGGTTCGCTGATTCCTGTTAGAGACGCCTCATATGATATATTCGTGCATCTTCAACAACCACAGTATCAACTTGCTGTTTACAGCGGCTATGCGAAGTAGACCTTAGTTACAATTTCTGGGAGAGAAGGCACAATTTGATGTGATCAAGCAGACTGAACAATGAAAATCGTTCTTTTTTTGTCCTTTCTCATCACTATTTATATTCTTATTCTCTTCCACTTTCAGTCACCCTTTGGATTTTAGTGACGTTATCACCTTGCTTGGTGAAATGATAAAAACGGTTTGGGAAAAGTAACAAAAAGAGAAAATTTATTAAGAGCTACAAATGACAGAGAATTGTAGAGAGCCATGATCGCCTATATCCTGAGAGGACACAGCATATGAAGAAGAAATGAAACTGGTTTTTCCATCAAAACAAAGAACGCAGTAGATAGATTCATTTTTTTTTGTCATTTTGTGGTCACCATCACCAGTGTTTTGAGCTAGCTATTGATGCCGCAAAATACTGTCTTTGAAGATCAAGGGAAATATTCAATCTATAATACCTAACACCATGGAACATGAAAACATGAAAGAGGTGGGAGATGTTTTCTGCATCTGAAATTGCGAGCTGTTAGAATACCATAATTCCATTATTGCATAGGTCTACGAAAATATATTCCCAAAAAAGGAGTTGCTTCGAAGTCTAGACAAGTTATGTTGACGAAATAAAGACAGAAATAATTTTTCAGCAAGAAAATACCTCAGTACACAAAACAATAGCATCATGGTCTGATCTTCTCTGGTATATCTATCTATCTATCTATCTATGTAGGTTCGTTTGTTCATATCTATCTATCTATTTAAATTATATTTTCGTCAAAGTACAGATATAAATTATATTTTCACAAAATTCTGGAACATTTTCGAGTCGTCTGAGGTGAAGAGAGTCGAGAGTTTTCTTCGTAGAAAGACAAGTATTTTATTTACATTATTCGGACTATTGTCCTCATCTCTGTCGCCATATTTATCACAACGTTTCGGCCGTTGTACGCTCCGTCCTTCTTCACGTGGTTGGAATGTCGAACTGAACACTTTATTTCGCTCATGGGGTAGACTGTTCTAGTTCCACGTGCCATGTTTGATGGATGTCAGGTATCAGTTATCTCCTGTTAATTTTCCCTCTGAAAGTTCTCCACTGCCTTAACCGGGTATTGAACTCACGCTCTTTGGGTCTTGTCACTGGATCTAACCAACGCCTTTATCCATTGTGCCATGTGTCCTTGAGGATATAGTGTACATAATACCTCATCTCAGAAATGATTGCCTTTTTACTGAAGCCTTGGCACCCAAACATTCAAAAAATAGAACTTGTGCGTGAACATTTTTAGTTACTTTTTTTTTTAAATAGGGATTTCCTGAAAAAATCCACGCCAGCACCCTGATACTTTATTATGTTTTATAATCCTTTGATCACTCTAGCCATCTTCTATGGTCACACCATGTTACTGAATATAACGGACAACATAAATATTATGGTTGTATATTTTCAAGTTAGCATATTTCTAGCATGTGCTTTGCTTGAGAGAGGAAGTGCAACAACGAAAAAATGTGCTAATTGCTGTTAACTTTTTTTCAACCATTTTCATGATATTTAGAATGATAACACAAATACGGATTGAAAACTCTGTTTGAAAAGCTTTATTCTTTCACTATTTTCTAATACAATTCTTAATAAACAAATTGAGATTTATTTTTCCTAAAAATGTTCCCTTTCTCCCGGGGTTTTTCATTTGCTTCCATCCCATGATCACTATCTTCCAGCCTTGACGTGCTTCAACACTGACCAGTGCAAAACAGACGGCTATGACAACTGTGGCCGAAACAGTGGCGATGACCGGCCGAATATGGTTAATGCCCTTTGGTCAAGGACAGAACTCGCTTTCCTAAAGATCGGGAGAGTGAGAGTGTGTCTCTTCGTCGTCTTCCAGCACCATGAGGGTTGAGCAATTTTAACCTCACTGTAAATGAAAAAAAAAGAATGGAAAATAATTCAACCGCACTTATTTTATAATTTAGGTTTAGTAAAATAATAAAAAAAAGGGCTTGAATTTAAATATGACACTTTATACCGTTAAGAATAAATAAGACCATCGATTTACAGACAACTAATTTCTTTAATGAAGCATATTATGATTTAAAAATGTATCTGCACAATACGTCACAGACATTTGTGTATTTTAATCTGTAACTTTTTGCTGTAAATAATCAAAATGATAAATAATATAGCAGGCGAATCCTACCTACTTCTAACGTCAGATCTGGGCGTAGCTAGAGAAGGGATATAAGAAACTTGCATCTGTTGACAGAACACACAGAGAAAACACTGATCTTAGGCAGAAGGTCAGGGGAGGACACTATGATGTAGGCAAAGCATACAGGCTAGGGTTGTACAATAGGCTCTGCGACCTGAAAGAATCATTTGTTTTCATATTTTTTCTCATATTACTATAGATTAAATATTAAAGGTTAATGGAGGCGTATCCAGTTTTGCTATGTAAATTCATTGTTAATAGATCCTTTGTTAATAGATTTTTTTAAATTTTTAGAGGTTACGTGGTATGAGCGTCTTTTGTTTTGGTGTACGTAGGAAGGTACAAATTTATAATTAATTTATATAGCAAATTGGACGTAAACGTAATATTGTAATATTTAACAAAGAAATTAAATATTCGTTTTCCGGAAGTTTCAATCTATAATAATATGAGAATAAATTATGACAAAAAACAATTATTTCTGATCGCAGTGTCGTTTGTCCAACTCCGCCGTATATTGGATTGGTCAAAAAGTTGATTCAGTTTATTAATTAAATTTACTACTTAATAAGCGAACGAACTTTTGTGCCAACCCAATACATGGAACTTGTCACAAGTTCCAATTCATACGTAAATAGGGCCATCGTTTTCGACTCTATATATTAAAAAAACTGAATATTTAAATATATATAGAAATAGTAAAGATGTAATAAAATATGCCGTCATTTATTACTATTTAATAAAAGAATAAAAATTCAGTGGAATAGGCCGGCATTATTGACGTCATGGCTAAACATGTCTAGTGTAGAAATACTGTAGAAAGTTATAATGATTGTTCATCCAAACAGGCTGAAAATTAGCAAAAATTGTATTAATAATTAATAGATTCAAAATACATGAAATGTAATGATCAGAATTGCATATTTAAACAATATTAATGGTTGAAAATAAATATTTATATTGTTGTGCTTTCACCTGATAATCTATCTATCTATGACAGCCTATTCATATCTATCTATCTATCTATCTATCTATAACAGCCTATTCATATCTATCTATCTATCTATCTATCTATCTATCTATCTATCTATCTATCTATCTATAACAGCCTATTCATATCTATCTATCTATCTATCTATCTATCTATCTATCTATCTATCTATCTGATGCCTGTTTGAATGAACAAATATAAATTGAGATTTTGAAGTATTAGGTTGGTGCAAAAATAATGACGTAATAATGTCGTTTTTTGACGTATTTTTTAACGTCAAAAAATGGCATTATTATATCATTATTTTTGCACCAACCTAATATTTTCGATACACCTGAATTGAAGCGGAGTTGAGATTTCGCCTCAGAGACCAATAATAATAATAATAATAATAATAATAATAATGATCATAAGCTGATACTATTAACAAATAAGAACGGATTGTTCTTATTTGCCAATAAAAAACTCAGCCAGAATAAAAATGCCCCGGGGGGCCACTAGCATGAATTAAGAGCTCAATTGTGTTTGGCATCAGGTACCGATGAATGGATGCGCGGTGATGTAATAATGGAAAGCGGTTCGGAATGAGTTCGAATTCCAGCCGAGTTTGTTACATTCACTTACGCGCAAATACTCTTGGGAAAGGGATGGATCTATCTCCCCTCTGCAGGACAGACTGGGTCCTATAGTCTTGCTTGGCAACCAGTCTAGAGAAGGAAAATTATGAATCCAAACAAGCCTATAGAGGATTTGGTTCTGTCAGACTCTTTTTCCCAACACACACCACTTCTACTGCGGCTGCAGTACGTGTAGCGCTCCCTAGGGCCCTACTGAGTTACGAGGTCTGTGATCGTGATGGAGGTAAGAAATGAATAGGATGGGAGTGATATTAATGTTTCTTTTCAATTGATGATTTGCATTGGAAGAGCCAACGACACAGAATTAGAGAAAGAGACAGAAGAGATTAATAGCCAGTAACGATTCTTTGGTTTCACGGCTGTATGAAAAGCTTGTCGAACACATTTTTCTTACATTCTCAGCATCAACAGTCAAATTGTCAATGCATTTAATGAGAAAACATAAAAAAAAAACATTATTTTTCTCTCATCGTCTTCCATCTCCAAGTCATATATACTCAATCTTCTGTTATCTGTTTTATTGATAACTTCCAGTGCAAGAGGAGAACAAATCCACAGCACACAACAAGAGGTCATCACAAGAAAATATTATTTCAAAGACATCAACTTCTTAGCAACCTCTCCATCTACCATCGATAACTTGCAAAACATGACACTTTATGTGATTATTTATGACTTACTTACAATTGAAGACATAAATTACATTTCAAATATTATGCTGCTATGAACGATGCTATTTTAAAACTTGATAAAAATGATTAAATTCGAAAAAAATAGCTTATAAAAGTTTAGGTTATATATTTTTTCTGATAATTTGATCGACCAAACTGAGACGATGTTTCTTTTATTTGTGGAGTTGATGTGGATTTCTATTTATTGAATTAACAGTTCTATGAGAAAAAAAAAACTGGCTGGTTACATTCATTACGACGAAAACCAAACTAGTAACGTTTCATCATCGAACCCTAAATTTTCGTCCATCGCGACAAATAAGTATCATTTTAGAGTGACCTCCTGCCTTGAGGGGCTATTTGGACTTAATCCAATCTTCAAGTGGAACTCTTACATACTATCACTAAAGGTTCTGGGGAAATTGTAGGTTCCCTGTACGGCTTCAGTAAGTACCTAGCCCCTCCTGTTCTCTATCTTTACAAGCGCCAGATCAGGCCGAAAATGAAGTACTGCTCTCATATATAGGTAAGAGCTGGACAATCTTCACTTTTCAGTCTCGATATAGTCCAAAAGAGTTTCCGCGTTCTTGTGGGTGATTAATTAATTCCCACTCTAGAACACCTTTCCCACAAACGAAATGAGGCACGCCTCACGCTAGTCTGTAGCTGTTTCTACGGAAAATGTTCAAACGAACAACATTCCTTTTTCAACCAGTTTTAACGTTCACGGCTAAGACCCGATATGCCAGGCACATTGCAGAGAATTCATTCGTATTCCATTGGTGAGTTGTAAGTTCAACTCGAGCAGCTTTTTCCCATGAACCACTGCTTTATCGAACTGACTTCCACGACTACAATCGTTCAAGCCTAGTGTCAACTGCTAACTTCTCCACATATCTTCATAAACTGTACCTCTTACTCTGTCGCCCTCTACCTCTAGGGTCAACATTATTGTAAAATATACACTGTTGATGGCAACAACGATGACAATAATAATATTATTATTATTATTATTAATAATAATAATAATGATAGTAACAATAATAATAATAATGAAAATCTCAAAAATGTGGCACATGGGAACATCAACAATCCCTGTTGTAGTTGGAGTTCTCGGATTGGTTGGAAAAGATTCCAATAGACTCAATGAAGGGATTCCTGGTGGTCCATGCCTTAAAAAAATACAAAAAATTGCTCTCACGAATACAGCCAACATTTTACGAAGGGCGTTATCTATGTAAAATATGTGTGTTTCTTTTAACGGGACAGTTTCATTTTTTCATACAGAATTTCATGAAATACTTACATAAGGAATCCTGTGCCGCATCCTCGGCTACTGAATAGCGAGTCTGGTAGCCAAAATCTGGGCTGTATCTCGTTCTTGTAGAGATCGGCAAACCAACCGAGTTACCATAATCACCACTGCCGCTACTACTGCGTCTATAAAAGAGAGCATAGTAATACTTAGAGAAATAAGATCGAAGAATTCAATAAAAATGTTGCATTATTCAAGATGCCTCTACTGAGACATATTTACTAAGCGCAGCCGCGTATTATACAAAGTCAAATGTAAGTAGGAAAATTGATTCGAAATTATGAAAATTGTACCATCATTGGTTTCTTAAGACCAATTTTATTGTGAAAACATACAACTTGCATAATAAAACTATATATATATACGTACATACAGTAGCGGGCATAATATAAGCAAAGGAAACATCAAAAACATAAATATGTGTAATACTTAAAAAGTAATGCATGATTAGCAATGAAATTTTTACCGAATAAAGATTAGGGCGTAATGCATAAATATTATATAAAATTACAAAAAT
Organism: Acanthosepion lycidas; assembly: GCA_963932145.1. Lineage (NCBI taxonomy): Eukaryota > Metazoa > Mollusca > Cephalopoda > Sepiida > Sepiidae > Acanthosepion > Acanthosepion lycidas. Next base: position 131,787,580 of record OZ010582.1, on the reverse strand, counting down.
TTACATTATGCAATAATTATGTAATACACATATTTATGTCTTTGTTGTTTTAGTTCCTTATATTATGGCCGCTACTGTATATATATATACATATATATATATATATATATATATATATATATATATATATATATATATATATATATATTGATTCCTTTACACTAAGTTGATTTTTTCTATGTCAACAATATAATAAAATTCACAGAACAATACTGGGGATAAGACAAATTGTAATAAGAATGACAATAGAAAGGAAGTTAACATTAACCAGAAAGAGGCTTATGCAAAAGCATATCTCTCTTTTTAAATTTGGGATTTAATGTAACTGTGAAAACAAAAACATTTCGCTTTCATTTTTGCCTTGATAAAGTCAGAAGACAACGTGTTAGCAAAAACTAAGACATTTTTCCTATTGTCATTCTTAAACCATCTATCTATCTATCTATCTATCTATCTATCTATCTCTCTCTCTCTCTATATATATATATATTATAATTTTATCATATAGTTTACTCACGTTTTTTTTGTCTATATGATAAAATTATAATAAATAATTATTGCTCTACTATCGGTATCGAGCCCTCTTTTGAATAAATGCTTTGACCGTTAGAATTTATATATTACTTTCGTTCCCATTGCATTGGATATATATATATATATATATATATATATATATATATATATATATATATATATATATATATATATATATATATATATGCGTGGTACTTATAGGAAAGTGCTCAATATCAATGATAGAGCTAACATATTCAGTTGTTAGATTCGATTTTCAAAAAATAACCTAGTTTGTTGATCGCAAAAGCGTGAAACCCAGGGTCACAAACTCATATCCATACAATTGAATATATATATATATATATGTGTGTGTGTGTGTGTATTTCTATCTCCCTCTCTATATAACAGCTTCTATCTCACCTCTATATCTGTTTCTATCTCGCTCTGTCTATATATATGTTTCTATCTCACTCATACGCAATCATTTACTCTAAAAATATACTGCGTCTCGC
>OZ010582.1:131741552-131781552 GCA_963932145.1 Acanthosepion lycidas | reverse complement strand
AAGTTCCTTTTGAGTTCATATGAAGTGCGATTAAAAGAAAGTATGTATATTTCATTTAATCCTCCATCGATATATTTCCAATACAGTTGTTTTTCCCCTCCTCATTCTCCTCACCTTCTACCACACCTCACGTCGTGCGCTTATTTATTTATTCATTTTTTGTAAAAGATAGCGTTCATAATTTTTTATTTTTTTTTAAATAAAGCGTTGGGAAATCAATTGACCAAAATCGTCTGAAGATACCAAACGGTTGAAACCAAGATGGCGGAATCGACTGATTTCCTAATTGTTTTATATTTAAAAGCTCCTCATGTTAAATTTTTATCTTTTTATGTGTACAGTATTGAGCACTTTTTAATACAACTGTTTCTTGGTCTAGTTTAACTCTGGTCATTAACCTTTTTATCATATATATATATATATATATATATATATATATATATATATATATATACTTTATAATTGGAATTAAGATACCTTTAGTAAATGACCATTTTCACCTACGAATTTTAATTTTAAAATTAGCATGCTTTTTCAAACTGTTATGGTATCAGTTTGTAGTTTACTGTTTATTTGGAGAAAGAGTGTGTTATTGGGGACCTATTCGGAGGTAAGGGGAGAAGATGAAGGTATCGTTACTGGAAACATATTATGGAGGTAGGAGAGCCTAGGTAGGGATTGGGAGGGGGAGACCTATATCCTAATGGTCACTCGGTCAAAATTTAATTTGACCGGAATTCACGGAAATTAACGAAAACGGGAAAGAACAATATTCTGATTCCATAAACAGTTTGAAAAATCCTGCGAATTTTAAAATTAAATGAGAATTTAGCGTTCTTTTGTGAGTCAGTTTTAACATATTTTAAATTCTATGTTGTGTTAATAGGACTCGTCTGGATTATATCAACGGATTACTACATATATATCTTGGGCTTTTTAGTAAGATTTATTGAAAAGCACCAAATCTCCCTTTGTTAGGTTATATATGTAATGCAACATTTATAAAAATTTATATACATGTGTATACATGTGGAACTAGCATTAGGTTCATGCCTTTCCAAAGAACATTACTTCGGAATGACATTAACTGCAAAACAAAATTTATTATGTTTTTCACTTAGTATTTCTTCTATCTGAACTACAGTTGCTTTTTATCCCCCGATCTCTCACTGTCATTCTAACTGAATAAAACAAATCTCACATCGTCATTCTAAGCAATTAAACCTCTGATGAAAGTCAAATTTTTACTTTTTTCCCTCTCGAAAACCTTATGAAAACCATGTTTCTGATTAGGCGATAGAGGCCACCGGCTACAGTCATTTCAATTTAACCATTTGTTTATTTTTGTTTGTTTTTTCATCTCTTTGGCTATTTTCTTTCTCCAAATGCATATGAAAAATGCATACGAAATCAAAAGCATTATATAAAAATGAAGGTAATTAGGGCACCTTGACATGGTATAATGATTAACAATTACCGCTGAGCAGTGAGTTCGATTCTCACTGGGTGCCCTATATTTTAAAAATTGGACACCTCTAGGCGGTGTAATGGTTAGCGAGCTTGTCTAGCTAGAACAATTACGACTGAGTAGTGAGTTCGATCCTCACTGGTTGCACCCCTGCTTTCGGCCATGTGCCACATATAAGCAACACTTGGAAAATCACTATAAAAATAAAGGTAATAAATATCTATAAAACTTATCAATATTGAATATTCTAAAGGTAAATTGAACTTATGTCTCTTTTATTCTTCCTTGTTTGAAGAATCATTAAAAACACGATTCAGATCCGAAGCATTTACGATTCGTAACCCAAAACAACAGAATCTATCCAGCCTGTTGCAGACATAAGCTATAATAAATCGAATTCTTACCACCATTCTGCAGGCCAATTTTCTTGTTGAGAAGCTTCCGTATGAAATGGAACCAACAGTAGAAGGACATAGAAAATTGGCACCAAAGAGGACATTCTTTTCTGGAATTTTATGGCTGTAGAAAGAAAAGAAACAGAAAATCAGTATTAGCGTTAGATCACTCTGATACCATACACACAAAACTCAAGTTAGTTATTAAGAATTAGCGTTAATGCGTCTGTGAAGACAGTATTGGCGTTTACACCTTCATGTACTTTCACATGAACTTGTTTTAAGAAAGAAAGTACAAAAAGGAAAATTGTCAAATTGATTTTTTAATGGTTTAATTATAAAAATGGTTAACCTCTTATACGGCAGTGAATGCCGGACAATCTCCCTACTGACGAGGAAAACACTAGAGTTGGTGGAAATGTGATTCTGCAGAGTTTTATGATGTCAATGAACACTCGTTGCCACTTTTGTAATGTGTCATATAGGAATAAAGTGTCGCTGCCGACAATGGAGTTTGAACACGGATCACCAAAGAGCAAACACAGGAGATCCCATTTAGAATAAATAGATGACGTGATGGCAAAGGAAATGTATATATGGAAATTAGCGTGGCACTAAGGGATCACTATCCGGATTACTTCGGTAGTGTGCTTGTCAAATCCTCTGCCCCTGTGCAGAGAGGAACCCAGACGAGGCTATGCCAAAGGGCAGAGTATCGTCTGGGGTGGTTGACAGCTACCCAACCCCGTTTTTACAGGGTCTATGGGGATGTTTTTGCCCCAGTCTACGGGCTCGGATACCCTACAATAAACTCGGCCTTGTGCCACATCCGACCGCGTGAGGCGGTTAGTGAATATCATCACTATACGGATTATTATTCGGATCACTATTCAGTGGTTACTATTCGAGTGAGTATTATCGAGCTAATACTATTATATGCGAGTATTATTCTATGGCGTCTGACACCAATCTTGTTCAACGGCGTTACTATAGTTGTATCTGCGATTATAAAGTGTTTACTACAATGAGCATTACGAAAGTGACAACGGGTATTCGCTGACAATACAAAAGTGGCAACGAGCGTTTGTTGACATCACAAAACAGAGCGATACTTAAAATTTCATGGACGCTGCGAGTAAGTAACAAGGAAGTTTTAAAGAAAATGGCAACAGAATGAACACATGATCAGACTCAGAAAGAGGTTGTTGAGATTTCTTGGACGCATAATTAGGACGGGGGATTGAAAAATCTCACTTTCACAGGGAACATTGAGGGCAAGAGAGATAGGAGAAGGCATCGCGCCACTTTGCTGACGAACGTGTGAATGGATGGCGGAACGGGGGAGGGAGTCTTAGCAAAGGGAGAAAAACTGGTAATAGCCACACGAGATAGAAAGTTGTGGATAGCCATAATCGCCAGTGTCCTGAATGAACAAGCACATAGAAGCATAAGAAGGTACGTAATAAAAATATCAAATAAAACCCGAAGCTTAGCAATAGATAACATTTTCAGAAATAAAATTTTACAATGGTTTGGTTGGTATATGAAACAAAACATTTTCTCTTGACTCATATGATTAAACAGGACGAGAACTCAGTTATGAAACCAAAAGACGAAATCCTCTCAGAATTGACTTTGTGGGAATCCAAAATGCAACAGTTGTTTTACGCTTTTTTTCATTAGCGAAGCACCTCCGACGTGCCATGTCGAACATTAGCAGCAATTATCTAAAATGACCATTCAGATAGTCGGAGACCCACGATTTGACTACTCAAAACGCTCTATTTGAACGAAAGCAGTACACGTGTGTCTTCATGGAATAACACCAACGTGTATTGAACTCCTTCAATGATAATTATTGTTTGTTTGTTTAGCGGCTTTAAATCCTTATGGGTCATCTAACCATGTTGGCTCTCTTCCAGGACCCTAACACTATATCTTAATTAATTTTGCTACAAACGATTTTGTTTTAACATTGTTTCGTATACGAGGCAAGGATATCATAGGTAGTATTTATTACCCCTGAGTCCATTTTATAAACCAGAGTATCACACTACCCATCTGGGGGTCGTTGGAAATGTCCCAGTATACAAGTATTATATTGACTCTAACTCTTATTTTATTTATTCAAAAATATTATTATTATTTTTTGAATAAATGTGATTCTGGAGTACGCAATCAATCATAGAATTCCAATAATCCTCATAGAAAAGAAATTGGAAAACGACCCACCGGAGGGTCGTGAGGGCCTTGCAGACATGCAACTACGACCCTCCGGTGGGCTGTGTGGGAGCCAAAATGTTAATGCCGAGATTTAATTTTCTTGGGAGCATTAGTAATTTATTATACAAAAATGCATTGTTGGTCATTTTTTTAATATGAAAATTTATTGCTGGTATTTTTACTATAAAAATGTATTTTTGTACTTTCATAGTATTTTGACCCAAATTTGGAGGTTAACTATTTGGCCATAGTTGGGACCCTAACATGTGCTACCACCACGGTTTGGTTTGGTTTGTTTTACGGCATATCAACCTCAATGGGTTATTTAATGCCGACAATTTTTATTGCTGGTAATTTTTTTTTGCAAAAAATCTATTCTGGTAATATTTTTTACTTCAAAAATGTATCACTGGTAATATATTTTTTAAAGTGTATTGCTGGCAATAATTTTTTCTTCAAAAATTTATTGATGGTAATAATTTTTAAAAATATTTCTGGTATTAAAACCTATTTTTACACTTTCATAGTGTTTCGATCCCAGTTTGGGGATCAACTATTTGCCCATAGTTGGGACCCTAACAAGTGCTACCACCCCGGGTCACGACCTGGGAACACCAGCAATTAAGAGGTGGTTCAACGCTCCTCAAAACCTCCTGATCAGAGGCCTTAATGTTGGACGTAGTTTATCATCATACCCAGGACGCCCGAAACTTATATCAACATGAACTACCGTTTAAGGCACAGACCGAAGGCCTGATTAGATTCACACAATGCCAACATTAATTTTGTGTTTTACTCAATACTACCGGGTTTCCTATTACAAAACATTCAATATTGTCACAAATTTTGTCTTTACACAGTTGAGTCTTCACGAAAAGATGGAGATATTTCTTATTTGCAAATTCGATATTGATCAAATATGTTACGGTTTCATTTTTGAGATGAAGGATGAAATATGCAGTTTCTATTCCTATTTCCTTGTAAGATTTGATCTTTGCTCAGAGTGAGTTTTATGAGAAAAAAAATTGAGACACATAGAGAATTCCAAGTAACATGAGAGCGAAATGGATCGAAACATTTTCGGATAGGAGACAGAAAAATATAAAATATTTGAAACTAATAGTTAGTCTGAGCTAGATAAGGCTGAGATATATAGGTATTTCATAGCGTTGGCTTAACAATACGGAATAGTGTGTTTGTGTGTGTTTGTGTGTGTGTGTGTGTTTGTGTGTGTTTGTGTGTGTGTGTGTTTGTGTGTGTGTGTGTGTGTGTGTGGTGCCAGTCTTCCAAATGGTTATGGCTTGCAAGCATTACCAATTGTGCTATTTTGTACCTACGCTTCTATACCAACTACTGGCGCTGTTGGGATTATTGAGTTGACTTTTTACAATTTATCAACCCTTTGCAAGTTATTTAAAGCCAGAAAATATTTCTAGATTATAAGAATTCTTTGAAAATAATAATGATTTACTGATATAATTCATACTAATTAATCCATACCTGGTGAAAGAAAAGCTGGATTCATACCTTTTCTAAGAGTAACTGCGGGTAAGTGAATATAACGAACCCAATTGGAATTGGAACTTGGTGCTCCGATTTCCATATCCGAGCCGTTATCCATCACACCACATGTACATCCAAGTATACAGCACCTGATATTCCCGAGCGGGATTATTGATTGATGGATTTGTTTTTACAACGTTTTGCAGGTTATTTAAAGCCAGAAAATATTTTAAGATTGTAAGAATTGTTTTGGAGATAATGATTTTCTGATACAATTCCTACTAATTGACCCATAGCTGGGGGAGCAGAGCTGGATTCATATCTTCCCTAAGGATATTTGTGAGTAAGTGAATATAACGAACCCGACTGGAATTGGAACTCAGTTCTCCAATTTCTAATTCCGGGCCGTTATCAGTTACACCAGCCGCATATCCAAGCTTACAGTATTCCTAAGTCACAGATTTAAGTTCTGACGAGTTCGACTTTGCTTAACTTCGGTGATCGTACGGGAACCGGTGTTTCAACGTGATATGGCCGTAAGCCGGTGCTATCTGGAATATGAACTAAAGAGCATGATATGAACAGACTAAGAAAGAAAGAGATAGATAGAGAGAGAGAGAGGCAGAGAGACATAAGGAGAGATAGAAAGAGAATAAAAGAGGCAGAGAGAGATGGAGAGATAGAAAGAGAGTGAGAGTCAGAGAGACAGAGGGGGAAGACAGAGAAAGAGAGAGATAAAGAAAAAGAACATTGTCTTTTGTTATTATTAGTTACTTTCTTTACTTAAATTTATTTCGTTTTTTGCTTTGAGGAAGTCCACATTGGACGAAACGCGTCAGCAATAACTACAGTTTTCCTATTGTCATTTATATTTATAAATATTGCCTTTTCTACAGGTTAACGCTGAGAAATTTTCATATATATATATATATATATATATATATATACACACACACACACACACACACACACTTTTTGCAGACAGCCTAAATTCTGTTCCGAATATCTGTTCACCTCTCTTCGAGGGTAAATTCGATATATAGTAAGTTTAAAGTGGAAGAACCGTTCTAACCCTTGTAGTTAGGGAAATGCTGTTGCCTAAGTTGGAATCCCCGATATGAAGCTCATCATTTTGCAGGTCGCCAACTAATCGAATACAAAAATCCAGAGTCGTTGTCCCATCAGAGATACTATACTTTGACCCTAGCCAGAATACCTCGGTACGCGCATTCTGATCCAGTATTTACTTACACCCCAATGATAGTAGCATGTAACACATGATCGATTTTATGTGAGTAGTGGACATACGAGTATATAAAAGAGCCAAGCGAAAAATATTTCTGTCTCTGCGACCACTGTCAAGCAGATATCAGATTACTTTTATTGGTGTAATAAGAGAGGTGTTACTGTAGGGTTGGTATCCTCGTGTCCAGGCCAACTTCATTGTTTTTGCGTGAACTGATTGGCACTGATGTGTTATATTGTAGTACAGGAATACGGCAGGCGAAGTAGAACAGATACTACATTTTGTTCTGCTATTTAATCGCTCTTTCACTATTTTAGGATTGGACACGTTTAATGTGGTGGAGGTGGGGACCAGAGACAAAAATGGGCCCGTTAACACGACCACTGTCAACTTGGCATTGGTATCTACCAACACTTACACTGCAGTGAAATGAATGAAGTATTGGCTCAGAGGTGGATTTCCCCGATACTGGGGATCCTTCATTACAAAACTGTAGACCCCACCGCCGAAAGTAGAAACATGCCAGAAAGGAGAAGAAAACTATACGATACTATACTCTGATCCCAACTAGAAAAACGAGGAGTATGCCCGTTGACCTGAGGCAGAGCATTGAGGTATTATGAGCCTCGGCTGAAGTGCCGATCTACGCGTGAACATATTTTATATGTACCCTTTGTAGGAATCCCCAGAGAAAGTAGTAGAAAGAAAGAAACAAAGACTAAATATCAAGAAGACATAATCTATAGTTGTCAGGAACAATCCAAGATGCGAGCTAAGTGGAGATGCCGAAAATAAGCAAATACGAAAATTTAAATATCTGGGAGTGTTTTAAACGTGAGCGAAAAATGTGACACTGAAATTCCTGAGTAAAAGATGCCTTTCTATCAAGAAAAAGAAAATTTAATGAGAAACAAAGAGCACTGAACCGCTATGTAATACCAGTTCTTTTGTATGGCGGTGAATGTTGGACAATTTTCGCACATATAAAGAGGAAACTTGAGAAGGATGCTAAGAATACCATAGACTGAACATGTGAGAAACGATGAAATTTTAAATATAATGGAAACAAAAAGACACGTATACTTAGAATCAGAAAACGTCAGCTGAAATTTCTTGAAACATAGAGAAAAGAAGGATTAGAAAATTTGTCACTCATATGACATACTGAAGGCATGAATGACAGACGAAAACATCGAGTAACCGACCTAACGAGATAATAAATAAATGGCAGAATACGAACTTTAGGGATAGTGAAAAGACAAACCTTAGTAAGAGCTACAGAGGATACGAAGTTGTGAAAAGTCATGATCGACTACGTCCTGGATGGACATGATACATAGAAGAAAATTATACGAGTTACTATAACAATGCTTATGATAGTTATAGGTAGAATATGTTTTTACTATCTTCGGTACGGTTAAGTGCATAAAATGTTTCATGAGACTTAAAGGTTCATGTTAGAACTTTGTTTATCTGTTCACCTGTACATATATGTATATCAAATAGTAAATTCCTATTTATTATTTAATATATAACGAGATCATTTGCTTGTCAGGTGTGTTCTGTCAGTAGCCCAGAAAACATGGTCATTTTGCGATCAGTGAAAATTGCATTAAAGAGATTTTCGTTAAATGCCAGAGGAAAATGAATTATCGCATAGAGTAGCATTGAAAAACATCAATAAAATGACATTCATTTCCTTCTGAATCAGTCATTGACAGGAACCGACTCATATACTTAGCTTGAATTCTTTTTGTTCCGGAACAAAACAGGCCATTCAAAATAGATTATAGTAACATAAAATGGAAACAATATAGAACTAATGAGATAAAGTCGGGGTCTGTATCTTTGAAATGCATTAATTCTACCGAGAGGAAAATGTAAGTCCTTGTAAGGAATGATTTAATTACAGTAAGGGTCTGAATTAAAACTCAACAAATTGCGTGAAAATTTGAGTTAGTATCTATCACATACACATACACACACAGACACGCACACACACACACACACACACACACACACACACACACACACACGTGTGTGTGCGTGTATGTGCAGGTGTCTATGTGTGTTTGTATTGCGTATCACGCTTTTTTATGTTTTTTATATGTAGTTAGATATATGATTGTCTTGCCGTTGCATACAACATTTATAATTCTAAATTAACAACTTTTGTATTATTATCCATATATCATCTTACTCAGATTTTTTTTCATTTTTATTGTTTATCTGTATTTAAAATCATTTCATTTATGCTTAATATTGTTATCCTTATTATATTTATTATTTGTATTAAGTTTTCCCTTTATTAGACTAAGTAATTTGGAACTGTCTTGATTTGTCCTGCGTAAAATAACAGGTAATATATGTCAATTTGCTGTATAACACGATGTACTAAGTTCCACACTTTAAAGGAAAAAAAATTGGGTCAGGTCAGTCAATTTTAGGCTTGCTACTATCCATTTATCTCTTCCTTTTCCTTTCATTAACCTCCCTCTATTTCACTTTTTTAAAAGAACTTGGCGATCTGTCCCTTTCCTTCTTTTTTCACTTGTTTTCCCTTCGCCCTTTCAATCTAGCATATCAGTCCGGAGAAATTGTCTACATTTACTAAAAGAATTTCGGTCAGAAAAGATTAATATATAGTGATATTCACGAAATAGATTTGAATCTTGGTGGTTTTCTTCTTGATTATTATTATACTCTGTATTTTACATTGAGCTCTCCCTGAATTAATATCCTCCTTGGAATTATCCTCACAAGTCAGTCACAAACTGGTTATATATATATATATATATATATATATATATATATATATATATATATATATATATATATATATATATATTACTTCAAAGTCATTTTTAGTGAATACCAGTGTTTGAAAAGGGAGACATGCAGGTTCGAACCTTGCCTGCCGAAGAGCATATTTTCTTTATCGAGATTTCTCGAATGCACAGGCCGATAGACGCATTTACACAGAGTTTGAAATAGAAAAGGCGTATATTGCAAATATGTCTTTTCCCTAAAATAATGATTGCGGTAATATATATATATATATATATATATATATATATATATATATATATATATATATATATATATATATATAATAAAGGAAGAGGTTACAGTAGTTCCAACGTGAGAAAAGTGTGTATATTAAAAAGAAGATAGAAACCGCAAACGTTTTTGGTTGTAATGTGGATTTTAAAAAAATATTATGCTTTAATTTTGCATAATTTTTATTATGGAAAATAAATTTTATCATGGAAAATAAAGCATAATATTTAAAAAAAAATCTACATTGCAACCAAAAACGTTTGCGGTGTCTCTCTTCTTTTTAATATATATATATATATATATATATATATATATATATATATATATATATATATATATATATATGTTTCGATAAGCAAATATTGTGTATGTGAAAATAACTAGATAGCACATACGCTAAACACTTACAAGATAGATAGTGAGAGAGAGAAGTCTTATAATGAAAACAAAACATTTTACACAACAAATATTTAATTTTCAACATAATCGCTTTGCTTACCAATGCAGTCATCATTAATCCCATACATGGAACACTATAGAGTGTTATATTATTATTCGGTCAAGCTAGCTTGGACATTGATGAGTCTATCACGCCAACCATGGTTCTGCATCAAAGTCATAGGCTGGCATCCTATGTCATCATATAGTTAATCAATATAGGTGGTTGTTGGGCAACCAGCTCGTCTTGCGCCATGGCCAGGTATCCAGAGTAGTAGATCACAGATACGTTTTGTTTGGCTCGCCAGCAGTGGCCTGAAAAGTACATTTTGCGTTCACATAAGATTGGAGAGCTGTGGGTTAGTTAGATGCTGTCTCCAAGAGATGTTAAATATAGCTTTCAACATCCAAATGTAAGTTCCATCAAACTTAGATTCAATAATTTTATTTAATGTCCAAGCAGTGGCACCATACATTAACACCGCCTCTACATTTGCGCAAAAGAATCTTCGCTTGAGGTTTGTCTGGTAGATCAGATTTCCAGACTGCGTCCATTTTATTCGAGGCGGCATGTGAATAGCTATGTGAATTTTCACATCTTTTTCAGGAAAATTTTTTTCGCTTCCTGCGTATGTAAAGATTCAACAGATTTTATTAATTCTCTTAAGACAGTGAATTTCACTTATTAACTTTGAATTGGACTTTTGACTTGTATCGGTTTTCACCCTGGTCGGGTTGAACCGGATTCCTCCCGAGCAAGTACAGCATCACGGACCATCGCTGCCCACGCTCGCCGATCCTGAGCCAGGTCGCACAAAATGGCGAGCCAATCGCGATTTCATCGTCGAAGACCAACTACTTGCGGACCAGATAGTACTGCTAGGTCACCCTTGATTGTGCTAGCCCACGTCCTCAGCTGACCACTGACACGTTTTCGCCAGCCAAGAAGAGAAGGAGGGAGAAGTACATTGCGGATGAGCTCTCCCTCCGGGCGTCGAGCTGCATGCCCGAACCATCGGAGACGACGCTGAAGCAGAACGTGTGGAAGAGGACGGAGACTCAGTCAACGACGTAGAGTGGTTGTGGGCACACGATCCATTCGGCGGCATCGTAGAATGCAGCGAAAGCAATCGTTGTCGAACACTTCAAGCCTTCGTAGGTCAACCGTTCTAAGTGGGCACGTTTTGCAGCCATAGAGAAGGATAATCCGAACAATAGCCTGATAGATGCGCCCCTTCGTAGCTGTGGAAATCTCCCATCGCCCCCATAGTGACCGCTTGAGATGCGCGAATGCGGAGCTTGCAGCCCCTATACGGCGTTCAACCTCAGCAGCAGCCTGCCCGGATGGTATAATGGTTGAACCGAGATAGACGAAAGACTGCACGTCCTCCAGTTTGACCCCGTCCAACGTCAGTGGCTGCCAGTTGACTGGATCAACCAGACACAGCATAACTTTGGTCTTCGAGGCATTGATGGTCAAGACCCACATCCCGTGCTGCAGCGTGCACACGGTTGAACGCAGCTTGCACATCGTCACAGTTCGATCCGACCAAGACAATGTCGTCCGCGTAGGCCAGGTCAGACACCTTGACATTCCGACCAACCGCAAATCCAGCGCAGTCCCGAAGGGCCTTGCCAAGGATGTAGTCGATTGTATAGTTGAATAGGGTAGGAGATAGGGCACACCCTTGCCGCACACCAGTCTTCACCTCAAACGCCCCCAACTCCTCACCATAAGCACGAACACGTGCACGCGTAGACGATAGTAGCCATTGATGAGACGAAGGAGTTTAGCGGGCATGCCATCGGCCTCCACGATACGATAGAGTGAGCCTCTATCAACGGAGTCGAAAGCAGAGGACTGTTGGTTGCTGGTATGCCCAGTGTTGTTCGAGGGTGCGCCGCAGGCTGAAGATCTGATCAACACAGCCCCTGCCTGGGCGGAAGCCACTCTGAGACGGGCGAGTTCGCAGATCACAGATGCCTTGAAATCTTCGCAGGAGAAGCACTGCAAATACTTTGGCTACCACGTCGATGAGGCTGATTCGTATCACCCTTTTTGAAGAAAGGTAGTAGGATGGCCTCACTCCAATCGGCAGGGTAGGTTTCAGAGAGCCAGACCGCATTGAAGACACGATGCACCCACGAGGCGAATACATCTAGTACGGCTTTATATACTTATGCAGGTATACCATCCTTACCATGAGCCTTATTGTTACGCATATGGCGCAGAATATCTCGCACTTCATCTACCGTTGGGGGTGCAGTGTTGCAGTCGTATTCATCGGTCGCTTCAACGGCCACTTCCGTCGCCGGATTCGGATGATTGAGTAGTTCGATAAAATGCTCTTTCCATCGATTTAGCCGCTCGTCCAGACCTGCGATAATAGCACCATCACGGGAGCGAAGCGTCTCACTCAACCCCGTAGTTCCGGGACTCGCCCGCCTCACCATCTGGTAGAGTTTGCGAGAGTCGCCACAGATTGCTGCACGCTGTCTCTTCTGCGAAGGCGCGCCAAAGCGCATTTCAGTCAGTGCGGATGGAGTGAATTGCGCGGCGCCGTAGATTGCGAAAGTTCGCAGCTCCTGTCAGTCGCGCTACCCTCGCCTACTCCATCAGCCGAAGGCTCACCTCGGTGATCCAGTCCCGATATCGGTGACGAGTGACACCAAAATGGGCGTGTGCCGCTTTGACGGTGGCAGATTTGAGAGCCTGCCATTCAATTTCTGGTTGAGGCTCTGAGCTTGGTTGGAGGAGAGAGAACCGATTGTGAAATTTCGACCCGAACTTTTCTCAGATTGGCGACATAGATTCGCTTCAGGATCTTGGTGGATCTCCTTGCCCGCAGTCGCAGACGAAGGCTTGCGCGGACAAGTATGATCCTATCCACGCGCACTGCCCGTATCTGCACCCCGATAGGCTCGAGTACAGAGCTTGCCCATCTCGCCAGTACCAGAATGTAGTCAATCTGGTTGCCCGTACGACCGCCATTGGAGCGCCAGGTGACGAGATATCGTCGAGGGTGCTGGAAACGGGTGTTAGTCACCACAAGACGATTAGCAACTGCAAAGTTGACTAGGCAGTCGCCATTGTCACACCGTGTTCCGAGGGCGAATCGACCTAGAACATGTTTAGAACTATGAATTAGGATTGATAATTACTGACCCCACCCTAGTACGTTTCTGTATACCAATCAAAAGGTATGTATTAGGTTGGTGCAAAAATAATGACGTAATAATGTCGTTTTTTGACGTATTTTTAACGTAAGTAAGTGTTTACCGAAGCATATATATATATATATATATATATATATATATATATATATATATATATATATATATATATAAGTAAACATTGAAGTCAACACTCACCGGGTGTTTCATGCTAGACGCCATCGTCAGGCCGCCTAACGATTGCTCCTAGCATGAAACAGCCTGTTGCCTCTGAGTGTTGACTTCAATGTTCGCTTTTATATTTATATTTACATACGCTCTTTTTCTGATATTGACCACTTTATCCCATAAATATAGCACACCTCAAAACTATATTTCTTCACACACACACACAAACATATATATATATATATATATATATATATATATATATATATAAGGAAGAGGTTATAGTAGTTACAACGAGCGAAAAATGTGTATATTAAAAAGAAGAGAGAAACCGCAAACGATTTTCGTTGTAATGTGGATTTTTAAAAAAAATATTATGCTTTATTTTCCATAATTTTGCTACACGTGTTTCCGGTATCGCGACCGTCATCAGGCAAAGGATGGAGATCTCCTCATAATATTCAAAATAATTAATTTTTTTCTTTATGTTTTTCGATGTTAAATATTCTCTACATGAGACATTCTCTTTTTTGTGTTAGTGATCCAAACGTCTTTCTGGAACTTGAATATATATATATATATATATATATATATATATATATATATATATATATATATCGCATAATTTTCCCCTATTATTATCTGATTTAAGTGTAGAGTTATTAAAACTATTCAGGTAAGGGGGTTTGTTCAGTCTCTTCTAAATTGAAAAAGGTAAACTTCCTCGACGTAACCCTAGACTTATCGAGCAACACGTACCAACCTTATAAAACCAAATGCTAACCCCTTATATATACACCCGAAGTCAAACCACCCTCCATCCACAATTAAGCATATACGCTCATCAATAGAAAATAGAATTAGCAGTAACTCCGCTAACCAAGAAATATTCCACCAACATAACGACTTCTATAACACTGCCCTAAAAAGTAGTGGTTATAAAAATGCTAACATTAAATATAGGGACAATTGCAATAACCAAAAGAAAGAAAAAAACATCATTTGGTATACACCTCCGTTCAACCAGTATTAAACTAGGACAGAAGTTCTTAGCTCTAATCGATAAACACTTCCCCACCAAAAGTAGGCTTAGTAATATATTCAATAAGAACACACTAAAATTGAGTTACAGCTGCACTGAAAATCTAGAAGGTATAATAAGAAGACACAATAATAAAATCCTGAACAAAGCCCCTTACCTGAATAGTTTTAATAACTCTACACTTAAATCAGATAATAATAGGGAAAAATTATGCGATTGTAGAAACCCGGTAGACTGCCCATTAGAAAATAAGTCCTGCATCAAATCTGTGGTATACCAATGCACTATATCATCCACGGAGAACCCTAACAATCATATGATATACATTGGGTCCACGAAAAATGCCTTTAAAACCAGATGGAGGCAGCATAAATGCTCCTTCAACAACATAAACTTAAGACATCAGATAGCATACTCCACGAAATCGATAAAAAAAGAGCATAGTCTGATGAAAAAGACGCCAAACTTTATGAAAACAAAAGTTTATCGTCTAAATGCTTATGTTTTTATGAAGAGGATAGACCAAATTTTTTTTTAATTATTTTTCAAAATTTTTTCCATCTTTTTAGAATATTCTAAATTTTGATTTAAAAACTTTGTTTATCTTTGTTGCAACAAGGTGTAGTAAATAACATAGATAATTTTTAGCGCGTTTTTTTGTATTTACACACATTAATTTGGAAAATCTTGCAAAAATAAAAATAATTGTCAGATGTTAATGAAACTTTCAGAAACTATTCACAGATGATCGAAATTATTATAAATATGTTGTTTTTTATAAAAGTCATGGCAGAAATTTTTTTTTTCATTTTTATTAACACCCCATAACTAATTTTATGAAAAACTCTAGAAATTCGATCTCACCGCCCCTTACAGATTGCAATAGTTAAAAGCACAAGGCTTTGAAGAATGCAAATCATGTATTTTTTTTTTAATTGGAGCCAACGTACCTGAAAATCAGCTCTGAATTGTAACATACAAAACTCAATAAAACAAATATATTATTTAATTTCAAATGCTTTTATTTGCTTTTATTTGTTTTTATGAAAAAAAAAAATTCTGTCCAGATGAGACCGCCATTGTCTAGTGCTTTGAAAATTGTATCGTTTGGACCAATCGGATTAGCCAACGTAATTAAAAAATGTAACTTTTGTGCTTATAATAGAGCGGTAATTATAAAGTACGGAAGATCAACCAGGATACAATTTAGTTGCATTATTTGAGTTCAGTATTGTTCACCGCTCTTAAGGCCTTTACTTTTGCGAAACACGTATGGAGAAGTTAATTTGATTTTTCAATTTCAACTGAGAAGGGTACCTATAAGTATCAGTATCATATGAAATTTAACTACTGCTAAACTTTAATTTATATGATCTTATTTTGATTTTAATCTCAGTTATGTCATTTTTCCATAAATGAAATATCAAAATTAATAACAAAATAAATGGAAATACAAATAACACAGTAAAATGTAATAAATGTACATAAAATTATAGTATTTTATGTACACTTCTGATAAAAATTCATAAGGTACGTATAAATTAATAGATACCTCTTTCTTATGAAATTTAATCTCACTCTTAACAGTCTTATTTTTTAATTTCTTTATATTTTCCATAAAGCATCGTAAACGTAAAGATGAAAGTAAGTACAAAAAAAAAAAAAAAAATGAAAAATTAGAGCGCTGAAAGTTTTTCGTAAAAGTAACGAGGTAAATAATTTGTTCATTTAAATCTAAATAATTTCACTTCCTTCCATCCGTAGAAAGAATTATCCTCCCGTAAGTTATCTAAACGTCATGAATCATAGCTGTCATCAGCTGTCAACGAGGCGAAAGGTTATGACCTGCTTTGTTTTATTTTCAAATTACATTTTTTCGGCGCAGAAGCTAAGTTAAGCTTGGTTCAAAATATTTTAAATAAACATTATAATTTCTGATTTTCTTAAAATCAGTTTTGAAAAAATGATAATTGATTTTTAAAAGAATATCAAAGTCAGATTTTCATCTTTTTATCAAATGATTGAAAATGATTGATTATCTGTCCTTTTTTTTTGACAAAAAAAAACAAAATTTTTAACGAAAATTTCTGACGTGCTAGGAACGATTAAAAAAATGTAAAAAAATACCCCAAAAATACTTTGATCTTTCCTCTTTAATAATAATATGAACATTAGACGATAAAAAATTGTTTTCGTCAAGTTCGGCGTTTTTTTCATCATGCTATCACTGTTTGTTTACATTTTCGTGGAGGTACCTACATCAGACCTCTCTATCTAAATATTTTTGGCACCTGAAAGAAAAAATAGGACACCTAAAGTAAAATGGAAAATCATTAACAGGACTAGAACTTGCAAAACTTGGGATGACCCATGCCCTTTGTGCCTCCATGAGAAACTACACATTATTAAGCTTCTAAACAATAAAAACCTATTAAACAACAGGCAAGAATTAACGGTTTTCTGCCGACACAACCTAACTTACGCTCTGAATAACTAGCTAAAAAGTTAAAAACACGCATACAATAAAATAAATTTTAAAATCCATAGCCCATATACATAGTTTTAATACCCTACAAAAAATGATAACCCTTTATGAAGTCGTCAAATAACAAACGTTACGGCCTTTTTATATACACAAATCCCTTTCATAAAGAGATATAATAAAAGAATAAAATAAAAATAAATAAATAAATCTACATAGACGCTCAAGCCTGACTATGCGAAAACTTCCTCCGCCGTAAATTTAGGCACCCCCACCTTACCCTGACCCGGCATCTATGAAAGTAACTCTATACTGATACAAATTATTAACACCCCACCCTGCCGATTCTAAACAATCCGCCCTTGATGTTACCATGGAAATTTTTGATTTCAATTCTGACTATACTATTAAAACTCGTAAATTTCAGAAATAAGTCATTCCCAAAAAAATTTCGCTTGAAGATGGAACAGAGCCTACTTTAACTCAAGTTAATTCAAATATTATTTTGAAGTTTTCGGCTCTTGTTTTGAAGCATGAGACCTCTTATGTAGCGAGTTGGAATCATATTTTTAAATAAATAATTATATTTATGCTCTACTTTCGTATCGAGTACTATTTTTTAAAAATAATAACAAAAATACTAAGGAACTTTGGATTATTTACCAAACCAGTTTCACTGCAAGGAAAACTCAAAATCCTAATAATCATTAATATACAAATGAAACAAATCATATAAAATAAAACATCTCTACAGAAGACGCTAACTTGAAGTGCGTATAAACTATTTAATATGCGTATATAATAATAATAATAATAATAATAATAATAATAATAATAATAATAATAATAATAATAAAATTGTACTCACAAGTACAGCCCTCACCTTACGAATGGCTTTATCTATGTAAAATATGTGTGAATTTTTTTTTTACACTGCTCAGTCGAAAATGTCATGATGTCATTTCTGAGCTTAGGTCTCTATTCGGAATCCAGGAATAAATGAGTACACACTAGAAACCAAAAGAAATAAAATAATAATTTTTATTGTTACATCCTTTTCCGATGCTGTTTAGCCCGCTTTAACACATGCCGTCTGTTTTAGGCTTATTCAAATTCCAGCTCTGTGAATATGCTGTGATGGAGCCATTTAAAATCTTCTACCACTCTGGCAACAATCACTTCTTGATAACGAATAAAATTACTGAAAGAATTTGAACAAACCTGAACTTCAACCAATTTATTCACCATTTGAATTCTGACGTGTAGTATCTTATTTGAAAATTGGTAAAAAAATTAAACAGGCAGATCTTTTCATTTGAATTTAACAAAAATTGTTCGGATGGATTACTGCTACCTAAATATACCTTATTTAAAAGAAGAAAATAGTCGACATGTACAGAAATACATATATGCGTATAAGGGACAGTGCACATAATTTTGAAGATAGGAAATTAATCCATTTAAAAAGCACAACACTTGAAGTGGTTAATTAAGTTTCCGGTGTTGATTATATTTGACTGTTTTCAAAGTATAGTTTTTGGTCTATTATGCGACTAATCTTTTACTTTCTCTATAATAATTAATGCATTTAAAATAAAATAAGTGGTTACAAATGAATTAAATCAAACATGCCAAAATCAATATTGAACCAGTCAATGACGAACATATTTTGGCTGCAGAAGAATGATATTTATTGATGCGCTCTTAATGCCAAATCGTATTAGAACACATTTTAGTGTTAGAAATGACTGCGTAAAGAAAGTCAAAAAAACGCTTTACAGGATAAAAATCATTATTACTCTGCGAATCTATTTTATGATGCTGTAAAATGTCCGTGCTAATTTTGACAAAATTCTCAGAGAGACAAGATATAAAAATTCCTTTCGGACTTACTATAAAATGTTTTTTAAAAAAAGAACCTGGGGATAAAGTTACCGAGGAATATCTTGGTAATTGGTATACTAAAATCGGAGTTTTGTTTGAAAGAGATTGCCACGTCAACATACTGAAATATAGCAGTCCGGAAGACAGGAAACTTACTTGTTTTATTGGTGATAAAAACTGATATTGATTTACTTGCCAAGTTATTAATTCAAAGTAAAGAGAAAAGGATGAATTTCTCCGTTTCATTTTTTTGATCAGTGAAAAATTTTTCAGCGCTTTTTTTTATAAGTAAAGACTTTTTATAAGACTTTTATAAGCAAAGAATATATGTAAAGACTTTTTATAATTAAAGACATTTTATAAGACTCATTATAAATAAACACTTTTTATAAGTAAAAACTTTTTATAAGTAAATAATGAATATTTAGTTGAAATCCAGTTTTTTGCTTGAAACTTCTACAAACTACTAATATTTATCTCAGTATCTGTTTGTTGCCACTAATTAATATGCAGAGACCAGATAAAACACAGGATTTCAAATGCTGATTTTCAAAGCAGGCAAACTTTCTCTAAACACAATACCCAATATCCTTTGCAAATACAACACAATCCCCCATCTGCTTTAGCAGTCAGTACACTATGTCAGAATTTATCGATTCTAATTATCTATATCTCCAAGCTGAGCCCGCTATTAAGTGATAAGGAAGAACTGCGCAAAACCTGTGGGTTGTGGTCAGGAATTCGCCGGCTGCATCCCCGTACAGAGGAGGTAAAGTCTAAAAAAAGGAAAATTTAGTGTCACTAGATTACTGTATTTATGTTTTTTTTTTAGTCTTGTGCGCAATGAATTGTTTCCAACACTTTTCCCTGAGGCGATATCGCTACCCGATTGCTATTTCCATGGCAAATGTTCGGACGCACTAAATTCCTTAGTTCTACCACTATTACGGCTAGAACCAGCCAATTGTCCTTATTTCTTCGTGTTTCATTTGTAAGAAGAAACCGCTACTTCTCGAACAGAATCCTGAATAGGCGCTTCGTTAACTACAACCTTAATCACTCTAGCGTCAATCGTTATCTAACGTACTTGTCTTCATAATATATACTCCATTCTATTACGTCCATACAATAGTCTCCTTCTGTGATCCTCTGCATTGAGTAACTCTTGGACTTTATATTAGTCGGAGATTTAGTAAAAAAAAACTTTTTTGCATCTCGTGCAAACAAAACTTATGTCTACATTTTTACTCACGTGCAAACTAACCTACGTTTACCTTTTGACTCCCTTACAAATCAAACCTATGTTTATGAATTCCATTGTTTCTCAAAACAACAGAATTCAACATTAAATAAGCCGGAAAAGATTCAGTCACTTATATGCCATAAGTGACACCCGCTTAGGCGATCATGTATCTTTCGATACCAGACAGATTTTTTCCTGCAGTAGGTTGCCATCTCTTTCTGCGGTAGACCAGTTGCTATCCAAGGCTATAGAACACGGTCTGTCCTGCTACTTACCCATAACTGGGGGGAGAAGAAGAGGATTCATACCTTTCCCAAGTGGATGCAATGGATTCGACTGGAATTCGAACTCGGCTCTCCCATTCGATATCTATCTATCTATCTGTCCGAGCCGCTATCCATTCATCCACCGTGCTTCCGGGCAAGATTAATATGTCTTAAATCAAACCAAACGAAACAAAACCAAACACCAGATTTATAAAAAAACAATCTCATTGTTCTGTCCGAGAAATTGGGGGTTAAAGTGAAAAACAAATAAATCATCTGAGATAAAGAAAGAGAAAGGAATACAGTCAAACCGTGAGTGTGTGTGTGATAGATAGATGGATATGAATAGGCTGTCAGAGATAGATAGATAGATAGATAGACGAGACCATACACAGAAGCAGAGAGACAAGTATGAATTATCCGCATTTCTACTATTGCTTGTGATTTGAATTCTTAGCTTGAAGATCTCGGGGATTAAAACCTCAAAGAAGTAACTAGCTAGGCAGATCATACTTTAACATATATATATATATATATATATGTGGAGAAAGAGGGCAAGGGAAATATATATGAGCAGGTTGTGATAGAAATAAATTGACCTAGAGAGAAAGTGACATACATAATAATGGTCGGCTACTCGTTTATGTGCACTCCAAACTGCGAGAGCTGATAGCTAATCCCTGTTGCAGACACCTTCTCAGAGACAGTTATGTATGTTCAACATCCACCGAGCCCGCCTGTGGTTTAAACTGAAGCCATGCTGAGCAGACCTTAGTTATAGTTTTGGGGAGATCAGTACACTGAAACCTTCAGTCACGATGACTTGTAACTTCGTGCTATGGCCCCCGAACATTTCAGGCTACCCACAAGGCTTGGGTCAACCCGTGGTTTGGTTTTCAAAGCTGCTGCATACTGGGATCGTCTCCGCAGGCCGATAGTACCAAGAAGTCACCTTCCTAACAAACTGACTATGGTGAGATTCGAACCCGGGTTTTCATAGTCGGAAAGTGAACGTTCTAACTACTTATCCACACGCCCACATGCATGCATGCATACAGACAGGCATAAATTATTAGCATTATTACTATTGCTCTTTGGGACCATTGTTTAAAACTTACGGACTGGTAAATGAAACAGTGATACTGAGCATAAGAAGAGATTTATTTATATTTTTTGAAAAGAATTAACCTCCATCTTGGTTTTATCATTTGTGAAAAATATTCCTTTGTTTCAAACACTTGATTTCCGGGGGGGGGGGTGCTTAAAAATTCACGAACCGATTTCACAATAAGAGCAAACATTTCTTTTTTTAAATTGCTTCTTAATCAAGCCTGAGAATATTTTTTTTATCATCTCCAGGTATATAAATTTAATTCAATAAAATAAATTAAGTGGTTTTATTTTAAATTTCACATTCATCGCTTCGACTTTAAGTTATTAACCTAATCTGCTTACTTTTGTTTTAAGGCATTGTCTCGAGTGAATCAAATCAGAATAAAAGCAATACATAACTAATAAAAGCGATTAACGAAGTAATGGATTGTTTAACGACAATGCATCAAAAAGGAATAAAAGAAAGAATATATTTTGTTTTTTATCTGCATAATTGCTCATGTCTGATACCAAAGTCGAGAAGAAACAAAGATTTTCTTTTGTGATAAAACTGAACACTTTCTCTGACTCTGAGATAACTTTTTGTTATTTTCAATTTGAAAACATTTGATGAATACAGTTTTTGTTGAAGCAGAAATGGTTGAAACAGAAATGGTCGAAGCTATGTCGCTGTCAATTATCATTTACAGAATTTCGATTGAAGATATCACAGGAGAATCGTTATGTGCATTTTTCTCTCTCTCCAGAAAACGTTACCGTAAAGCAGTGCGCATTTTTATTTATTATCCCCAAGTTAAATAACTTTTTTCTAGTCAGTGTCCGAGTTAACCATTTGAGAATTTTAGATGTTTTTGAAAGACTAACTTCCGAAACCAGCTCAAAGGGAGCTTTCCCCGAAAAGTTATTATCGAATTAAAAAAGAGGAAGTCCATTGCATCCAGTGAGATGGTACTATAAAAAGGAGACTGGTTACTAAAGTTGCATACTGTAAACGTGGGAACGAGGGATGAATTGTGGGAAAATAAAAGAAAAGAAAAGAAACACGAAGTCAGACAAAAAACAAAAAACTTGCTCTTGATATTTTCTCAAGGACTGCGAAGTTAGGTATAGATATTATTTCTCTTGTTAATTTTCATGATTTATCGGTGCTTTAGTCAATGAAATCGCTAAAGTGTCTTAATGTCTCAGTTATCCATGTACAGTAATCAATGCTAAAAAGGGTAAAGAACATACACAATACACTCGTGTGAAAAAAACAATATAATTACAAGGCTTTAGAGAAATTATTTGAGATCGAACTCAGTACCAACAATCTCCAAAGTCAGTATACTCAACACCATAACCGATTCAAAGTAACGCTTTTTTACATAAAGCAAATAAAGCCGCTTAGACGTAAATGTTATTATAACGGAACTGTTCATTACAGTGAGTCAATATCAATTTTTTTTAAAGACTGAAGATGTACAATAAACGACACAGGTTTGTTTTGTATAATCATAAGCTTAAATCAAAATGAAAAACAAGGTTTAAATTTTGTTTTATGTCCACAGTCTAAAATGTAATTTCTTCCGTGGATTAGGTCATTATCAAATAATTGCTAATTTCTTTATTTTGTATTTCTTACTGATTGTGTTCATTGTTTTTAATAATAAAATCGCACGCACTAACACACGTAACACACGTGTCTGCCAAGCGATTAAAAAAAAAAAAAAAAACTTTCAGGAAAGGGTTCCTACTTTAGATTAAGTCTATTAAATCGATGAAAAAAGCATACCATGATAAAAAAAAAAAAAAATGCCATAAACTTCATAAAAACAAATTTTTGTAAAATTTTTTAAGTTATTTTTAAGAGAAAGACCAAAGTATTTTAATTTTTAAAAAATATTTTACTCCTTTCTAACACGTTCGAAATTTGTTAAGAAACTTGTTTTTTTTTTGTGAAACAGAGCTGGTAATGGACATGTAAAATAACAAATTAATGGTAAAATAACACATTAATTTTAAAATTCTTGCAAAAAATCAAATAATTGTCGGATTTTAATGAAACTTTCAGGACTTATTCACAACTGAATTAATTTATTTTTGAAATTATCATTTTTTATATGTTAACGCTTCCTTACTTAATTTAATAAAATTTAAATCATTTAAAATCGCCAACGAAATATTTTTATTAGTTTAAAGCAGGTTTCCTTGGAGAGTGTAACTGTAAATCATCAATTTTTTTTCAAACTATTACCTAACTATTATTAAGTTTCCTAAAATCTGCTCCAAATCGTAAAATAAAAATTGCACTAAAATTATTTAATTATTTAATTCGATAAGCTTTTAATTGCTTTTATAAATAACATATATTAAGGATATTATAATTTGAAGAAAAAAAATTCGATGAATAATGAAATTTTATAAGAAAATTTTGTGTTTTCTTTTTTTAATTATAAACCTTCAAAAATGTTTTAAAATTCCTTCAAGCATCTCAAAAATTAGGTTATTAAGTGAAGACTATATTTACTAATCGAAAATTGAAAAGCTTAAAACAAATCACCCTACCAAAAATTTTTACAATAATTAAAAATAGTTTTTGCGTATCTAAATGTTCTTTTTCTTTAGGTATGGTACTTCATATGCAACATGATTATTAAAAGGTAACGTTTTTTAAGGGTTGTCTCCCTTACGCCCATAAATCATTTAGTTTTACGTATATAAGAAAAATAATTTATTTTTATTTAGTTTTTAATTTTTAAAAATTTCTTTATTATTCTTTGTAAGTTATATTTTGATAAAAAAACGTTTGAAATGTAACCCTTTATTTTATTATAGACCTAATGTTTAGTTTAATTATTTTTATACTTTATTTCATTTATATTTGAAATTACTATTCTTTTCTCATTTTATTTTTAATTATGGTAGGTACCACCACTAATTATCGATACCTAAGATTTAAAAATGAATTTACAATATAAAAATAAAAAAAACTAGTTTTCATTTTAGCTTTAACTGAAAGCTAAATGACTAAAAATATTTGTTTTACTATTTCCAGTAAGCAAAACACTCCGGTGTATTTCAAACCGAAAGTTTATATTGGTTAGAATGTTTTTTGTAGGTTTTTGTCAGTAAAAAAGAGATAAAAAAATCTTGCCATCTTTTCGTTTTAAAAAAATTAAAAATACAATATATTTTCTAAAATGTTATTTGAGGAAAATTAGCAAATTTAAAGATAAATTAACCTGATTTGAAACAAAAATTGAAATGTGTACACCTCTGATGTAAAAATTTTGAACGTGCTAGAAAGGATTAAAAAATTACAGGTAACTCAATAATTTATGAAATGTTATTAATTTAAGAGATATTTATAGTATTCTAAATTTTATTATATTTTCAGAAAACATCTTCAATCGTAAGATTAAGTTTCTAAAAATCAATGAAATATTAAATAATTGTTTAAAATATTTTGTTAATTTTTAAAAATTACCTGGTAGTTAAAAACAAAAACAACCCGTTTTTACTTAGAATTCGTAAATTTATGTCAATTCTGGTTCACTCTACTTAATTTGACATCACTGGCGGTCAATATATCGATGGAGACGTCAGAATAACAAGACTCCATGAACAAAATATGCTTGTATAGAAAATTTTACGTTATAAGTAATATGAGTTTCAGAACAGATTATTTTTACTTTAAATTTGCTAATTTTCCGTTTCAGAAATGTTTTATTTTTGCAAGATTTTTAAAACCGAGAATTAAGTTTTGTTTACAATTCTGTCAAAAAAAAAAAAAAAAAAATAGAAATGGCCGTTTCGATTGGTTTTTCTAAAAAATGATTTGATTAAAAGCATTCTAATTTTTATTTGAAATACAACACAGTATTTTGATTTCCGAAATCTGAAAATTTAATCATTTAGCTTTCAATTGAGGCTAAAAATGAAGCTTCAAGAAAGATTTTTCATTTATGAAAATCCATTTAAACCTTAGGTACAATGAATTTTTGTGATACCTACTGTAGATCCTCACTGGGTGACCCAATAATGTATGCTGGTACTAAACTATACCAAGCTTAGTAAAGATAGTTTAGTAAGTACCTATTTTTGTTCTATGTGTCGTGTCCCTTCAGGACGTGGGCAATAATGGTTCTGGACAAATTCTTGGCTTTTGTAGCTTTTTTGTCTTTTTGGTATCTCACAACTTCCGTTCTGCCGAACTTTAACACAAGATCGTTCGGTAGTTTATTCACTATTTTCTTCTGTTTCTCTTATCTTCAAAGTATTCTGTGTGTGTAAAATTATCTAAGCCCTCTTTCCGCATTGTGCACTCTAGAATTTTCGACTGTTTGTTTCTAATTCAAATTTGACCGTCCTTTTTATTTCCTTTTTTCTTAAAACTTATAGGTTACTCGCAAGTTAAGTACATGGTATTCTCAGCATCCTTCTGTAGACTCACATTTGTGTTGCTTAAAGTCTCTTTTTCATCTGTGACGAAATTGTTCAGCATTCACTGCTATATAGGAGGAGAGATATTACAGAACAGTTCAGCAGTCTTAAAAGTTAAGAAACTATTGTAAAAGAGTTTGTGATTTATTTGATATGACTTGGTTATTAATGTTTCCTCACTATAATGTCTGAAGGTTTATTTAAATTCTGATCAATATTAACTATAATTCAAAATCATATATATATATATATATATATATATATATATATATATATATACTGAACTATCTAGTTGTTTCTTGACGTATGAAGGTCGAGCAATTCAGTTCCTAGGAACCGATTGCCAGACACATGCATATATGTTTGATTTGTGCAGAACCAACCACACTTTTTGAAGCTCCAAATGCAGAGATCTGGTGCACCACGTGTCACAAGGTCCCCAAACGACCCTCCGTAGGTTTTGAATTTAGAGTTGTCATTCTCCTAGACAAGTCGCCATTCTCCTGTGATATACCTATAGCTAGGGGGAGAAGAAGATGATTCATACCAATCCCAATAAGTGAACGTAATAGATCCGACCTATTCATTACTACATAGTACCTCTCTCTCTCTATATATATATATATATATACATATATATATATAAGTATATATATAAATATATATATATATATATATATATATATATATATATATATATATATATATATATATATATATATATATATGATAAATAACAAATAGGAAACGTTTATCAATCTAACATCACTTTTATTTAAG
This sequence comes from Acanthosepion lycidas, assembly GCA_963932145.1. Lineage (NCBI taxonomy): Eukaryota > Metazoa > Mollusca > Cephalopoda > Sepiida > Sepiidae > Acanthosepion > Acanthosepion lycidas. The sequence goes on along the minus strand of OZ010582.1, from coordinate 131,754,642 downwards.
CTTCGTCAGAGATAGAGAGAAAACAGACAAGAGGATAGAACTTTGATATTTTCAAATTTGTTTGGATCGATTCTCATTGGCCAGTCATGTATCACGTGCATTAAAATTTAAGTTATATCTAATACAAAAGTACGTATATAAAAACAGACACAGATTAATAGAATATCGCTCCACTACGCCTACTTACCACACAAAAATTAAAACATTTGAACTGACAGACACACATGCGCAATATTACGAATATACATTACCATCCGATGCTCGCTTACACATAGAATTTTTACATACTTACATACATATAGAATTATCTACGATTCTAATGCACAAATCCACTGCATTTAATATGCGAGCGGGTTATTTCAGTTTATTACCTGTTCTTTCATATTTGTACTGAAACAGGGTGGCATATGAAAGCCTTAAAAGAAATTAATATATGAAGGAATAAAGAAATAAATAATACAGTTGAAATTAAAAATAATACATTTAAAATAAATAATCGAGCGTTCATATGATTAACATAAATCACATTTTGTCTCGCTAATGTTGATTTGGTTGAAATAAAATCCGTTTTTCTGATGAAGCCGATTGATCCTCGAAACATGTTAAAATTAAATACTGGATGTATATCAAATGTTCATTCAAACAAGTTTTCTTTTTAAAAATCAAGGAGTAATATATGTATCTCATATTCTTTTTATTGAATTTTACTAGTTGGCGGATTAGTTTTCCTATTGATTCAAGGTGTAAAGGAAATGTCTTCAATTGAGACATTATGAAGGACTTCAATAATTATCAAAAGGAAAGAAAGAAATTAGATGAAATTCCAATGTCAGTATAATATGGAATATTGCATTTTCGGTATTTGTTTTGTTACAGGAACATGATATTGTTTTTTATTTCGTTTTGAAACTCTGTGGCATAGTGTGACAATTACATAGTGTAGATTCTGAGAATTTCAATATATTTTAGAATGCCTATTTAAGCAAATATGGCGATTTAACTATTTGGGAAGTGTTTTAACAGAGGATGGAAAGTGTAACAGGAATCCGAATAGTGAAATATGCTTTCCAAAATCTAAGCAAAGTATTAAAACAGAATCTTACGTCAGGTAGCAATGGGAAGGTGTAAAAATTGTAATTATTTATGGAGAACTAGAGCAAAAGAAAGATAAAAGAGAGTACAAGGGGGAAAATATTTTCGGATTTCTTATTCGTTTTACGCCTATGATAATAATTCATATTTATATCTGACTAATTCGTAGATCTGAGATTGAACTAGTCACTCTATGTTTTTTTCTTTTTTAATCATTCCCCCCCCCAACCAAGGCTGGAATGCCACTAGTACGCAGGGGGTTACAAAGAGTTGAAGTGAGAGAAAAGACTGTATATAGGGGGGATTGAAGAAAGAATAAGAGATCAAAAGGGTTCAAGACGACAGAAAATCGCGATTGACGTTACATTTAAATTTTTGAAGATTGTAGTTATCAAGGAAGCAAGTAAGTGGAAGGGAGTTCTAGTGTCTGGAAGTGCGAGCAAAGACAGTGTTAGAGTAGAAAAGGCGGTTGCATTTAGATATTTCAACGGTAAAAGGGTGGGACCTAGATGCCAATCTAATAGCACGCTTAAATTCATGTAATTGGGGCACCAGGGATAAAAGCTCGTCAGGGGTGTTGCAATGAAAATATTTGTAGAAAAGACAGAGGAAAGTCACTGTGAAAAGGTGACTAAAATTGAAATGCCAATTTAGGATCGATATCATTGCAGATCCTTCTTTGGATTTTGTTAAGAACCTCATGATGAATAGCAAGAGCACCAGAGTAGATAAGGCAACAGTATTCAATGCATGGACGAATGGTAGATTTGTAAATGTGCAAGATGGGCTCTGACAAGAAAAACACGGCACAATGACCCACCTTTCCTTGCAGTAGATGCAGATCTTGATTCAATGTAGTTGTTCCACATCGTCAGTCGAAGACATGGGTCCAAGAAGGCGCAGTGAGATGCTCACCTGGAATCGAGCGTCAGCCATACTGATGGCGGGCAAGTTTCTCTATGGTAGTTAAATGAGAGCAGTTTAGTTTTGGAGGCATTAAAATTTACAAGCCATTTACTGCCCCAGTTAACCACTGATTGAAGGTCCTTTTCAAGAGCAGAGGCCAGGTTAACTTTGTCAGCTCTGACGGATTTGCTATTGAGACAAGAGTAAATTGTAGTGTCATCTACATAAATGCCTACTTGGAAACTGATGACACCAGGAAGATCATTGATGAAGACCAGAAACAACGTAGGACCCAGTATCGAGCCTTGGGGGACACCAGCGTTCATGTGAAAGGATCTGGAAGCGAGCCGGTTCAGAACGACCTTCATTTCACGATTTCATAGGAATGCTTGGATTAATCAAACAATCGTCCTGTAATACCGTAGCCTTGAAGCTTAGGTAGAAGATCAGCTTGCCAAACCATGTCAAACGCCTTTGAGATATCTAGATCCACAGCTCTAGCTTCGCAATTATTATCACGAGCTTATTATACATATTTAGTGATGGCCGTAAGCATATTAGCGGTAGACCGAGCAAAACGGAAACCATATTGTTTGTAAGAGAGTAGGTCGTGAGTGGTAAGATGCTTAACCACTTCAGCATTGATTAAAGCCGGAAGCAGGGAGGCAATAGTTGTAGAGTTTGGAAAGAACTGGGGTCAGCTCGAGTATACACTTCTTTAGGACGACGGCTGGTATCCCGTCACGTCTGCTTGCCTTATGGAAGTATAATTTAGAAATGATGTCCGAGACAAGTGACGTGATTATGCGCATATCAGTATAGTATAGCCTCAGTTCTATCGGGGAAATCAGGTGTTGGTACTCTAGAGGAGTCGAGTGTTGAGTTGGAAGAGAATTTCCGAAAAAAGCATCCCATCTTATCTGCTGTAGATGCCAGGACTTCGAATCGATTAGAGGAAGGATTGAGGATTTTCTGTTGTTCAGCATACTCTTGCAGAGCCGCCAATAATCTCTAGAACCGAACTTGCGAGATACTATACGTTGTCTCATTCTATCAGCAAACAGTAACTTCGCTTCATTCAACTGAATGACACACTATTCCTAAGTGTTCTAAAATTTAATTATTTTCTATTAGTTTTAAACTGAAAACTTTTTATTATTATACCTAAATATCGTGGTAAACAGCATATGTTTTTCTCTGTCCGAAAACTATCTTGGTTAAAGAATCCCAACTGCGGATGGCGGAAATTTCCGAACTTTGAAGTTGCGTTGATTACTGTGAATGATGGAAAATTTTGAGGGGTTAATAATAATCTGACGAATAATAAAAGAACATGATGATAATGATGACAATCTCTGAAGTTTTCATTTCTTCAGAATCTCTTCTGAAAACAATGAAAAATTTAGCCATTCGGAGATTTCGATGTGTAAAGAGATAATCAAATTTCGACGATACGACCTGTCATACTTAATGTCGGGAAAGACGATACACTAAATAATAAAAGTAGGCGTAGTGACATACCTTAAAGTGAACGTGGATGGGAGACATACTGTACGGAGAAAGTAAAGAATGACACAAAGAGAAGGAGATACTAAGGAAACGATGGAGAGAGAGAGAGAGAGAGAGAGAGGGGAGGGAAGAGTGAGGAAGAAGAGAAGGTTGGCCCATGAAGAAAGTAGAGTGTAAAAGTATATAAAGAAATTTAAGCACGAAAATTGTAAAACTGCGTGAAAATTTCTGACGATTGCCGACACCAAGGAAATAATTAAGAATTCTTTTAAGCGAAGAATAAAACATGGAGAGATAATGATGGAAACTTAAGACAAAAACAAAACAAAAAGAAAGAAAGAAAGAAAGAAAGAAAGAAAGAAAGAAAGAAAGAAAGAAAATATCGGTTGAGGTATAAGAATTCGTTAAGAAAATTGTCACATTTTCTTAACGAATTCTGATCTCTTCAGGAGATCAAAACTACACACTGCAAGTTTTATATTATCGAGATATAACGATTACGGCAACCCACACATATACAGGTGCATATACGTATATACATAAATACACACACACACACACACACATATATATATATATATATATATATATATATATATATATATATATATATATATATCCGCACAACTACAGACGCAAACACATATATTTGCACACACGTATAAATACACGCATGCATAAATACATTCGCACAGAAACGGACCCCCCTCTCACTCGAACACACATAAGCACACAAACACACACATCTATATATCTCAATTATGGGTAAATAGCAGGACAGACTGGGTTCTGTAGCCTTGGATGGCAACTGGTCTAGGAGAAGGATAACTCTAAATTCAAAACCTGCGGAAGGTCGTTTGGGGAGCTTGTGGCACGTTGTGACCAGGTCTCTGTATTCGGATCTTCAAAAAGTGTGGTTGGTTCTGAACAAAGCACTATAATCAAATCAGACGGGCAGGTGTCTGGCTGTCAGTTCTTAGGAACTTAGTTGCTTGACCCTCATACGTCGAATACATAGGGAGAGTTCAACACACACACACACACACACACACACACACACACACACACACACACACATATATATATATATATATATATATATGCATTCATGAGGAGTGAATTCGTGGTGATAGACGGAGAAAAAAAATTCCAATTTCGATTGTTCAGATGTACAGGTAACGTAGCGGTTATCGACGTGGGATGTGAAGTCGGCATACCGAGTTAAAATTTAAAACGAGGAATTGCGTTCACGTTTGCATAAATACCATCTCTTGTCACGCCAGTTAGGGTTTCATCGCAGGACAGACTCTGCTATTTAGCGTTGGTTAGCAATCAGTCTAGGAAAAGAACAATTCTGTACCCAAATCGTGCGTATGGGGCTATAAATTTCAACCCTTCACGAGAAGGCTAATTGCAACGGAAAACGCAATAGCACACGATATACAGGACACTATAGTCTACGTGGTTAAACATGTTCTTTGTTCATTTTACAGTACTGACTTCTGAAATGACATGAAACCGAATTACTGCGCTCTTTCCCAGGGATAGATATATTAAAAATGTCTTTTTTACTGGCATGCCAAGATTGTTCACGGAGCGTGTAATTAAGAAAAACAATCCCCATAATTACTAACCCGCTGGGCAATTATATATATATATATATATATATATATATATATATATATATATATATATATATATATATATATATATATACTTAGTTGGATGGACCTGAGCTTGTAATCCTTGGTTTGGTTTCATGCTTTTAGGGTTGCAAAAGGGTAGAACCAAGGGTTACAAGCTCACATCCATGTAACTAAGTATATTAGCTGTATCACTGATATTGAGCGCGTTCCAAGTACAGCACACACACACAAATATATATATCACACACACACACACACACATATATATATATATATATATATATATATATATATATATATGTACTACCAACTCGTCATTTTGGGTAGGTTTGTGTTATATAGGAATAGTGTTGCTGCAGACACTCGAGTTTGAACATAGATCGACAGTGAACAAACACAAGCGATCCTATTATTAAATTGAATGGACCACGTCACCACAGAGGAAACGCATATATGGAAGGTCGCGTGACGTCTAATTGATCGCTATTTCTATTCTATCCTCTATTATTATTTGGATCGTTATTCTCTATACTATTTACTGTACCATTTCTCTATACGGATCACTATTCGGTGGTGACTTTTTGAGCGAGTATTATCGAGCAAGTACTATCAGTGCGAGTGTTATTCGAAGGCGTTTGACACCAATATTGTTCAACGGCGTTACTATAGTTGTATCTGCGATTACAAAGTCTCTACTACAACGAGCATTACGAAAGTGACAACGAGTATTTGTTGGTATTACAAAACTGTCATCGAGTGTTCGTTGACATTGCAAAAGTGTGTATCTTTTCTCGACTGCTATCTAAATTAAATACCAAATCCATGATTCCGAGACGAATTAAGTCCAGGGCTGAAAAGGACTGGGGCAAAAAAGGTTTGAAATGAGGTAATTTTGGATTTTTTTACTATAATATATACTCGACTCTCCCCCGTCGAATTCGACGTATGATGGTCAAGCAGATCAGTTCCTAGGAAACCGACAGCCCGACAACAGCACATAAGACTTGATTATAGTGGTGAAGGTTTGGTGCAGGACCATCCACACTTTTTGAAAGGTCGAATACAGAGACCTGGTGCACTACGTGCCACAGGGTACCCAAACGACACTCCGCAGGTTTTGAATTCAGAGTTGTCCTTCTCCTAGACCAGTTGCCATCCAAGGCTATAGAACCCAGGCTCTCCTGCTATTTACCCATAGCTGGAGGGAGCAGAAGAGGATTCACACCTTTCCCAAGAGTATTAGCACGTAAGTGAATGTAATGGATTCGACTGTAATTCCAACTCTGAATCTGAATTCATATATATATATATATATATATATATATATATATATATATATATATATATATATACTTTTGTCAAAGATTTATTTATTCATGTTTCTACATTCATTATTCTATATTTCAGACGATTTGGTTTGTATCTGGTGACATTTTAGATATAAATTGTTCAATATTTGAATATTTCCCGTTTTCATAGGTCATCACCAGAGAGTTTTTGTTTTTTGTTTTGTGTCAGTTTCATTGTTTTTCAAATGTTGCGTCTTCACGAGTCAGATCGGTTTTGGGTTTTCAAATGTCAATTCGTGCTTTGTTTTTCTCTTCTTCATATATGTTGTATATTAATTTCTTATCTATAAGAACATTTACGAAGAGAGAATTACGAAAAATAAAAAAGATCCCTAGATAAGGATATTACTTTATTCTAACACTTGAACAAATCTCTTCTTTTGTAAGACACTTCCTTATATTGGAACGAATGCCTTATAGAAAGATGACAATTATTTCCGAACAAAAGGAATGAGGAAATGTACAATAATTGGCTTTGTTTATGAAGTATAGAGTAATGTCATTGTTTATCGCAAACCAAGAAGATTCTAGACCCAAGGCACGCTGCAATACTTTCGGCATATAATAGGTTGTTTCAAGAGCGATTGAATGAAATCATTGAAGTTGTAAATGATTTGTCTCCGAGTTCAAACTGTTGAATGGGTAGTGAATGAAATTAAATATTGAACAGAATGGCTATTGTTTTTCAAATTTTGCCATCAGCAAGTGTTAAGAATTACAGTTGCCGTTTTACTCACTAACGTTGTATGCAATTGGGGTTGTGGAAACGTCAAGGAGATAAGTGTTTTTCACTTGATTCTGAGCTCAAACCTTGTTCGTATGTCTTACCCCTTGTCGCTAGATAGTTCACAATTAAGTAAAATCCGTTGTGGTGAAAGTGTAAGGATGGAACAGAGCATCTGGTATGACTTTCTGATCACATTTCTCACCAGTACCACAGGAATGACAATAATGATATATGTTTTAAATAGTATTTATAGAGAGTAACTGTCCATTCCACTCTTTCCTTCTCTCTATCTATCTATCTATCTATCTATCTATCTATCTATCTATCTATCTATCTATCTATCTATCCCTCTCTCTGTCTCTCTCTGTCTATCTCTCTCTCTCTCTCTATATATATATATATATATATATATATGTGTGTGTGTGTGTGTGTGTGTGTGTCTGTGTGTGCTAAAAAAGAAGTACAATAAATATCTAGTGAGATTTTATATATTTTTTACAAAAATGATCAGTGAAAAATGTCATGAAACCATTTCTGACCTTAGGTGTCTGGTTTGAACCTAGAAGGAAATGGGTATCCAACATTAATCAAAGGCAATAATAATAATAATAATAATAATAATAATAATAATAATAATAATAATAATATGTGAGATACAGGTGTTGACTATTATTTCTACTGTTTCAAAAAAAAAAAAAAATGATGATGATTACAATTTCGGTGATGGCTACATGAAGCTGATTATGAATATTAAACTAATATTGATTCATAATGATATTTATTTTTCCTGTATTCTCAAAATGTTTCTTTTTGAGGGCTGAATTTTGTCATTAGTGTTGTTTTCTTGATGGCTTTCAGTACTTGCATAAAAGAAGGCTTGCTGGCCAAATATGCACTATATATATATATATATATATATATATATATATATATATATATATAATGACAAAAATATAGTTTTAAGGTATGCTATATTTGTTGATTAAATTGTTCAATACCAGGAATAAACCGTATGTAAATATAAATATAAAAGTTGACTTCGAAATCAATTCCAAGCGGCGACAGTCTGTTTCATATTTTAACGCAATCTGCAGGCTTAAAGATTGCATTTAAGCATGAAATACTGGCTCCGATTCGCGTTTGACGCAATATCCAACCTTCGCATACACACACACACACGCGCGTGCGCGCAAACATGCACACACACATATACATATGTATTTGTGTGAATATATAGAAAATAGGCATACATAAAAAGTGCATAGACATGACGCAATTTCCCATGTGCAGATACTTGGAAGACTGGCGTATCACAAACATAGAATTTTAATACCTTTCTATTTCGCCTTGTGCCATATATTTTAATAGTTAATATCACGGATCATAGAGTTATTCTTGTGAGCAACCAATGAAAACGAATTAGTTGCAAATGGAATAGACAAGAAGAAAACAACACATTTGATTTGTGGTTAATTAGCAGTATAGAACAACAATTAGTTAATTCTGTCATTGAGATTATGCAGAAATTATTCTGTGTAGTTGTGACTGTTTTCATAATTTTAAATTGCCTGCTTTATCTTGGGTGAACAGTTAATGGGAAAATTTTTGTGGGACGCCACCTGTTTAGATCGATCAGGATTTAACTTTTTACTCAGTGAACATTTTATTAATTAGATTGAATGTAAATAATAATAATAATAATAATAATAATAATAATAATAATAATAATAATAATGCTGCTGATGATGATAATGATGATGAGGTGGAGAAACATTTGTGCGGAAGAATTTAACAACTTTTCAAAAGATAAGGACCTGGAAAAAGAAATTGAAAGCATGTGGCATTTAAACGCTAACACTCTTCCAATCATGGCAGGCGCACTAAGAATGATTAAAAAAGATTTACTGAGGAACACATTAAGAAAAACCCCAAGAAACTCGTCATTATCTGAGATACAAAAGATCATACTTACCAGCAAATACTCAGAAAAACATCCAATATACTTAAGAAAAAACTTCCTTCATATCAGATCTCAGGTAAAATCTCAGTAAGGGATTGTATCAAAATGTAAATCAGGAAAAAAAAAAAGAAAAGAAAAAAACAATAATAATAATAATAATAATAATAATAATAATAATAATGAAAGAAACTGGTATGAATACCACCCAGACCCGGTTACAAAGATAGGATCTGTAACAATTTTATGGAACTACACAATACACACAGACAGAACAATCAAAGCTAATCGGTCTCTATTAGAGACTGTATGGCAGTCTCTGCAGACTGCAATGCATCTTTGAAGATCTTCAAAAAACTATAAAAATACAAGGATCTTGAAATCAAAATCTCAAAAAGGTGACACATGAGACCATCAACAATCCCTGTTGTAGTTGGAGCCCTCAGATTGATTGGAAAAGATTCCAATAGACTCATTGACGGGATTCCTGGAAGTCCATGCCTTAAAGAAATACAAAAAATGTTCACACGGGTACAGCCCACACCTTACGAAGGGTTTTTTATCTATGTAAAATATGTGTTTTTTTTGTTTTGTTTTTTTGTTAATTGCTCAGTGGAAAATGTGATGATGCCATTTCTGGCCATAGGTCTCTGGGCGGGACCCGAAAAAAATGTGTACACACCAGCAATCAAAGGAAATAAAACAATAATAATAATAACAACAACATCCGCAACGCGTGTGCGTCTGGTGTTAAATACCGAGTGGAATTCGCAAAATGGAACATCAGCCATAAACACTTTTGCTGTCCCTGTGACGCAATACATTTTCAACATCCTTAATTGGACCGTAGCTGACATTAAGCGAATAGATGCAAAACGAGAAAGCCTCTTAAAGCTGATGTTGGTTTTCTGTATGTATCCAGATCCGAAGGAGGCAGGGGATTAGTTCAACTAGAACTGTTTAACAAAACAATAACAATCGGTTTCAAAGATACATGGGAATTACAGTAGACTGGATGATGATCTGTATCAAAGAACATGAAAGAAATAAGAAACTTTATTCAGTAATAAAGAAGCTAGCGAATACAGAAAGGAATTTCACGTGGGTGAAGAAGTGTAAATAAACCATAATAGAGCTGCCGCACCGGCAAATAGCCTAGAAAAGAAAGCAAAAGCAAATGAAAGATAAGGCTCTTCAATACTCTGGCTATAACAAACAAGCTGATGTAGACAAACCCCATACCCATTTGTGGTTACGAAGGGTTAAAATCTGAAACCGAATGTTTTATTCTTGTTGCACAGGACCAATGCTTGCTAACTAGAAGTTATCAAGCACGCATAATAAAAAAACTGTGTTCACCACAAATGCAGATTCTGTGATAAATATCCAGAAACAATTGACCATCTTGTATCAGTTTGCACCAACTGATTATAAAACTCGGCATATCTAGGAAGTAAGCCAACATCTGCACTGGAAAATATGCTACTTTTACAGTAATGAAACCGCAAGAAAGCGGTATGAATATCATTCAGATCCGGTTACCGACATATCACCGGTAACAATTTAATGGGATTTTACAATACACACAGAAAGAAAAACTAATCGTCTAGATATCGCGATCAAAAGCCATATGTGTTTTCTTGTTGATATGGCAGTCTCTGCAGCTTATAATGTATCTTTGAAGATCTTCAAAAAGCTATAAAAATGTGGCATAGGTGGACATCAATAATTCCAGTTCTAATTGGAGGCCACGGATTGATTGGAAAAGGTTCCGATAAAATCCTTCAAGGGATTCCTGACAGCCCAGGCCTTAAAGAAATGCAAAAGTACGGCTCACATATTACGTAGAGCTTTATCTATATAAAATCTGTGTGATCTTTTCGTTTTTTTTTTTACAAAAATGATCAGTAGAAAATGTCATGAATCCATTTCTGACCTTAGGTCTCTGGTAGGGACCCGGAAGAAAATGTGTATACAACAGAAATCAAAGGCAACAATAATAATAATAATAATAATAATAATAATAATATGTGAGAGACAGGTATTGACTATCATTTCTAGTGTTTCAATAAAAATAAAAATAAATGATGATGAAAACTTTGGTGATGACTGCATGAAGCTGATTATGAATATTAAACTAATATTGATTCATAATGATATTTAAAGAGATAATCTTTAAAATGTTTTCACTGATAATGATCTAATTGAGTTGAAAATAAAATGAATTACAGCATCAATACTCAACTATAGTTTTTGCAAACACATACCTATATATATATATATATATATATATATATATATATATATATATATTGAATAAAATGTCATAACATTTTTAAGGTCGTAGGCGGCCGTGACTCTTCACAGATTTTTTTATTTTTTTATTACATATGATTTTTATTTATGACTCAAGGATTTATGTATTATTGATGATTTAGTGGAAAGATGGTGGGGTGGTCTTACGTTGCCTTCTCTACATTTTTGAATTTAGAGTTTTCCTTCTCAAAGATCAGCTGTCAACTCAGGCTAGAGAACCTATATACCCTGCTATTTAACATAACTGAAGGTAGAACAGTTTGATTCATGATTTCCCAATTAGTCCTTTGTACGAAAATGAACGCAACAGATTAGGCCGGAAATATATTCGAGCTGTGGATAATTCTTTTTACGCAGATAATCGTTACGCTCCTTGCACATGACTAGGAAGATTAAAATCAAATCGCAATTTCCGCAAATAAAATTGAAGAATTAAACATATAGTTAAACACATAAAATTCTTCAAAGCTTGGTGTTGTTTGAAAATGTTTTGAAATCTCATATTCACGCATTCTGGTATTTTTACAATTCTACAAATTGGTGTATCTTTTTAGTGTCTATCAAAGATTTTACAATGTTTAGAATTTCTGTGCATAGATGGCTTAATTTTAAAGGAAAAGAATTGCTCACAAGTTAGATATGTGAATCGAAAGATATATATTGAGATATTTTAAATCTATCTATTTATCTATCTATATAATTAATATCAAAAAAAATTCTATTAACGATTTATCTGTCTTCGATATTGAGCACTGAACCACAAATCCCGCTTGCCTTAAATGCATCATTAGCAAAAAACTTCAGCTTCAAAGAGTATTTCAAATTAACACTATATATATATATATATATATATATATATATATATATATATATATATAGATACATAGATAGATAGATAGATAGATAGATAGATATAATATCCCACGCTGACAGTACGACTCGGAGTTTCATGCACTATGCAATAATCGTATATAAATGAATTAGCCGTTATTTGGTTAAAATTTCTGGTTCTCGCTAGGTTGGATAAATTATTACTATTATTAAATATTTAATTGTACTATAATATAAATTTAAATTTAGGTTAGAGCTTACACTTATAATTAAAAATTCTAATTTCAAATTAAAAAAATTTAAGCATCGGGGAACGCTTGTAATGATATGCGTTAAAAGGGTGCACACTATGTTTCAAGCGTGGTAACTCTTTTTTGCCTGTGGTAAATACTTAAAAGGTGATATCGATAATAAAAATAACAATAGATAAGCAGCAATAATAATAATAATAATAATAATAATAATAATAATAATAATAATAATAATAATAATAGATCTACGTTGTTTACCCACATACTATACTTATATGCACAGAAATGGTAAACATTGGTATATACAACGAGTATTTCTGTGGTCGTGGGGTATTACATATATTTATTAATATATATATATATATGAAGAAATATAGTTTTAAGGTGTGCTATATTTATGGGATAAAGTGCTCACTATCAGAGATAGAGCGTATGTAAATATAAATATAAAAGTGAACATTGAAGTCAACACTCAGAGGCGACAGGCTGTTTGATGCTAGGCGAAA
>OZ010582.1:131641552-131739052 GCA_963932145.1 Acanthosepion lycidas | reverse complement strand
CGTTTAGTAACTAGTAGTTTTATTTGCTTTAGTATTGCTTTGGTATTATCTTAAATGTTAAGGTAATTATACAATGTTAAGTTTGTTATCGTTTGCGTGTGTGTTTATGTATATATTTATATATATATATATATACGCACATACGTAAACGTATATATGTAATTTATTTCTTTATTTTATTCTATGTTTATTTTATTTCTTTATTTTATTTTTTATTTAATTTTATTTATTTTAGGTTTTATCTCATCTTTATTTATTTATTTATTTTAATTCGTACTTAGATGGCAAAGTAAGTATTTATTTATAAACATACATTCGCCCATTATTTCAGTTTTCTTGCTTAAAAGTTTATTTTAGTTTTTAAAACTAATTATTATTAATTTTTCCTTTAAACCCAGTTTACAGTTTTTACTGTTAATAATAAATATATAAGGCTACCCTTTTTTTTTATAATTTCCCATTTGGTTTTTTTAAGGATATTGTTTTCTTTTTGGGTCCATGTATATTTTGATAGTGTTGTGTTGTGTTGTGTAATTTTTTCTCTGAAAGAACATTTTAGCTTTTTCCGGAAGTACCTATATAATTTTTTTTTCGTCTGTGCTAACGTTATTAATTACGTTAGCTTTTGGTGTATTATGTTGTTGGTTAAGGATATTTTGCCTATTTTTGTTTTTATTATATTGCTGCAGAGACGATGGAATCAAATTATATTTCATTTTCTATTGTTTTTGCTTGTAATGTTTTCGTTTTTATATTCTAGTTTATTTGAATATCCGCTGTTCTTGAGGCTGATTCGTATGTTTTAGCTTTTCATTGAATATTTTTAAGTTGCTAGAATTTCTTGAAAGTTATTTATTTATAGATATGGGTATTTGTTTAAATACGGTAGGGGATGGTTGGAATTTTTAATATATATTGAGTTTGTTATTTGGTATGGTTTGTATATTCCGTTGTTTAGATTGAGGGCTATATTTAGGAATTTTACTATTTTTGTTTGGATTTTATGCATTTTGAAATCTAGGTTCTTGTTATTTCTTTTCGTATTTTGCATGTTGTCTTGCTGTTACAATTTCTTAGTATTACTAGTTCGTCGTATCTGTATATATTTTTTGTTTATTGTATTTGCCATTTTTTTATCTTATATATATATATATATATATATATATATATATTACGCACCATTATATCTACTCATTGTTACGTCAAAAGTATTGTTTTGGCCCTTTTTGGTTGATATTTTTTTTATTGTAGTATAGTATAGATTTTCTACAAAGAGATATATTTATATCTTCATTGGGGATAGTCATATACTCTTTTGTTAAGTTTAGTGCATTATTTAATATGTTCGCTTAGATAGATGTGTAAAAGTTTTTTTTTTATATCGAATTGCCTTAAAGAACAGTTTTCGTTAATGTTAATGTTATGAAACCAATTTGTTGATTTTGTGCTTTTCTATTGGTTAATGTTTAATAGGTTTCTTAGGTTTGAGCATATTTTTTCTAGTATAATGCTTTCTTATTTTCCCATTGTTACTTTTTGTGCGGTTTAGTAATCTGCATGTTGATTTGCTCGTGAAGTTGGCCTTATGGTCATTTAATTTAATAAATGGTTTTACTTTTGCTAATTGTTTTATTTTATTGTCTAATTTTAGTTTAGTGGCTATGTATTTAGCTTCTTGGTTTCTGTTGCTTTCTGTTTCGTTATTTGTAGTTTTGTAAAATTTATTAACTTCTTTATCAAATAGTTTGTTTTAATTCTTGATTTCCATTTTATAGATTATCCTGGATTTATCTGCTTTTATAAATATTTTTTTTAGCTGTTTACCATTTTTAGATCATTTTTTAAAATTGTTAATGATGTTTTTCTCATTTACAATTTATTGATTATTTTTATTAAGTCATTTTCATATGTAATTGCCGTTTTGTGCATTTCATTGATGTGAATCCCAATTTGTTTATATTATTCTTATTATAGCTGTTGTTGCCACCATTACCGTTGATATAAAATAAAATACTTTTCATCTTAGACGTTTTATAAAAGTTTGATTTTGTAATTATGTACTTTGATTTGGCTATATTTGTAAGGAGTATTTAAAGTTTATTGATTCCATGTTAATATTATTTAGTATATTGATTGTTTTAGAAAATATAATAGCATCATATAAATATAAATATATATATATATATATATATATATATATATATATATATATATATATATATATATATATATATATATATATATATATATGATATAATAAATCTGATTAATGTTGACTAAAGAAATGGTAAGATTGAAAACAGTGGTGTAACATGATTCGTTCCGAAAAGAATCTCTTCAGAAAAATATTAGGTTTATTGATGGAATTATTTTTATATATGAAAGAGAAAAGGACAATTACGCCAACTGTAGTTTACATCAGAACGCTAAAGGGACAGAGACATTCAGCAATTAAATTTAAAATGTGACATCCGGTGTATCTATTTAAACAGCCTATTTCATAACAATAATAAAAAAGAAAATGATCTTTGCAAAACACAATATTTCAAACGCCATTCCGCTATTATCTCAGCTAAATCCAGTAAATGTTAAGAGGCTATCGTAGAATGAAAAGAAAAAAAAATGACACTTGAAAAGAAAATCAGAAATTTCTGAGAGATAAAATAAGAAAAGAAGGCCAGAAAAATTTAACACTTACAGAGCATATCGAAGGTAAGAAGGATAGAGAGAAGCAGCGAATAACCTACCTAACGTACTCGAATAAAAGGATGGCAGAACAGACAGAGGGAAGGATAGTAAAAATGACATGTCCTTTTTATTTTTGTTCACCCAAGGCACAAGAGATACTTAATGTAGACGGTTACTTTGAGATTGATGTGAAAGCGTAAAGGAAGGAAAAAAAGAAGTAAGAAATGCATATTATGAGGATATGTAGGATAGATATAGGTTGACCTTAGACCTGAAGAAGTTAAGTTTGTAGTTATCGGTAAAGCATCCTCTTGGTCGTCTCTTCCACAAAATAACAGCCTCGAGGAAGAAGCTGGGTGGAACTTACTCTTTACCAAAGGTATACGAATGAAATTCCAACGAGGCTGAATGCTTTGCACGGAAATTCTCATTCAATTCAACGCTCGACTCTTCCGGTGTACCCACATCCGATTTTCCCATTAGAATTGAGGCTCTATTGAGCGAGCTCCACGTAATCCCGTCATCGGAATTCGGCATTATCTCTAATTTAAACCCCCACAAGGCTAGTGGTGGAGATGGGATACCAGCCATTGTCCTGAAGAAATGTGCGCCTCAACTGGATCCTGTCCTCTCCAAATTATATAACTACTGCCTCGATGAATCTTGTTTTCCAGACTGTTGGAAGTCCTCATCCATTGTTCCTGTCTTTAAGAACTCTGGTAACCCTTCTGACCCATCTAATTACCGTCCTATCAGTCTCCTACCCCTCTTCGGCAAAGTTTTCGAAGCTTTAATCAACGCCGAAGTGGTTAAGCACCTTACATCCCATTATCTGCTCCCCGACAAGCCCGTTCTACTGCTGATGTGCCTACGGCTATCACTGAAATTCTTTACCAAGCTCTTCATAATAACAGAGAAGCTCGTGCTCCAAAGCGTTTGATAAGGTTTGGAATGCCGGCCTTCTTCGCAAGCTTCAGGGTTATGGAATTTCAGGTCAATTGTTTGACTTAATACAATCATTCCTATCAAACCGTGTATTGAAGATCGTTCTCAACAGATTCTCCTTCAGCTCCTATCCCACGAACGCAGGTGTTCCCCAAGGCTCCATCCGAGGCCCATACGCTTTTTCTTATCTTCATCAACGATCTTTCTGACGTCATAGATTCCCAAGTTGGCATATACGCGGACAATACTAAAATTTACTCCTGTCTCAAAAACAAATCTAGTGTTGTTGACAAAACTAACCTGGCTATTCGTCTCGAAAAAGACATCCAATTGGTTGTGAACTGGGGTAGAACTTGGCTGGTTAACTTTAACGCCTCAAAAACAAAACTGTTCCCTATTACTCATCACAAAGAACCATTCCTGTCCCCCATTAGAATGTCTGACGCTCAACTTCTTGAGAGCTCCTCTTTGCGACTACTCGGCCTCACATTGGCTGCTGACCTGAGATGGAAATACGTAGCTTCAATAGCTTTGTTCACTGCAAGGAAAGTTGACTCCCTGTGCTGCGCCAGGAAATTTTTCTCGCCGGAGTCGATCCTTCAAATCTACAAATCAACCATTCACCGTTGCATCGAGTATTGCTGCGATATATGGTATGGTACCCCTTCTGTTTGTCTCAAGGTCCTTGATAAAATCCAAAGACGGATATGCAATGTAATTGGCCCTCATCTGGCATCTCGTCTGCAGTCGCTCTCTCACAGACGTGCCGTCGCCTTCCTCTGTCTTTTATACAAATACTTTCATGGTATCTACTCCGATGAGCTGCTTTCGCTGGTTCCCAGACTTCATGAATTTAAGCATTCAACTAGGCTGGCATCTTGCTCTCACTCTTTCACTGTCGAAACTGTTAAATGTAGCCGTCTCTTCTACTTCAATAGCTTCATGTCTCGCACCTCTCGCCCGTAGAACTCCCTCCCCATTTCTTGTTTCCCCGATAGCTATAATCTCCAACTATTCTTGATCTATCCCCTAGCCTTCTCTTCATCCTTTCCTCTATCACTATTTGCTCTAGCTTCAACTTTGTAACTCCTTGCGTACAAGTAGTTTCCCGCCTTGCTTGGAGTGAAAAGCTTAAAAAAAAAAACAAACTTGGACAGTTTTTTTTTATATCATTGAGAAACTATTCTTTTCGTTATACGCCATATAAGGTCGCTGTTTCAGTAATTCGATATTCTTGTCTTGTCTTTTAGAAGAGACTCCTTAATTTTCATTTCATGGTTTAAAAATATTATTTAAAAAATAACCAAATAAAAAAAAGAAAGAAAAAAAATGATGCATAAGGATTATGAACTAAGGAAATGTATTTAATCCTTGTGTATAAGGGACATTGTATTAAGAACAGCTTCCATTGTAAGATAATTATGGAATTGTAGTTTAGTCCAGCGCTCCCACACGAATACATTTATTTCACCAATAATAATCACAACATGGCAGTGACAAGACATTTTTCAAGATATTGAGGATAGAAGAGAGCGGGAAGATATATAGCCATATCTTTTCAAAAGGCATGAGTTCTATTAGAGGATTTATTTAGCCTGGAATGACATTCGAAGCATTCTCTTCGATTGACTTTATTCAGAGTATTATCACCTGTGACTGATAGATTTACTCTCATGTACTCTATTCGGGTTCAGATAGCGATTAGGAACAATCGCACTAACAACCTTCAGAAAAGTATGTATATCACTTCTCCCTACAGATAAGGGTTAAATAGTAAGTCTGGATAGGCTTCCTTGCCTTGAGATTAAAACAGTCTAGGAGGAGGAAAAATCTGAATGCAAAACAAGCTTAGAGGAGGATGAGCTCCAACAGGTTATCTTGTCCTCGAGGCACCATTGCTACTATGACAGTAGTACATGTTGTGTCCATATGACCGGACATATGTTCCGGAGCTCGTGGGGTGAAGAGATTAGACTTACTTTTCAAATAAACGTTTTAGCTCGTAAATAATTTAAAAAAAGTACACGATACCTTATGCGGTATGATTTTGTTAAATAACTCTATAGAATAAAATCGTTCATTTTATCCGTTACTGGTCTGTGGTCATATATATATATATATATATATATATATATATATATATATATATATATATATATATATATATATATATGACCACAGACTAATTGTATATGCAAAAGATAAATAAATAAATGAATTAAACGCTAATCACCTTTAAGCACACCAACCACTCCTGCTCACAGAAAGATGGCTGCCCTGACATGTTCTCAATGCTTGAAACAATTGTATTCATTATATATATATATATATATATATATATATGAATAAAAAGACTAAAGAAAGAGGAACAACTGTTCTTAGCTGACACTTGAGGTTTTCTCTTGTCTTTTTATTCATTTCGTTTCTTTACAAATACACACTATCTAATAATTTACACACACACACAGATATATATATATATATATATATATATATATATATATATATATATATATATATATATATATATATATATTCCAGGTGTAACAACAAAATTGTCCAAATTGTATAAGTGCATAATTGTCCATCCCACAAAATGTTTAATATCTAAAAAAACACTATAGTAATTGATTTTTCGTTTAAAGGCTTTCACACATGACATTTAGCCATCTTGAAACCATTTAACGTAAGAAACATTGAAAAACACTTTGAGTTATTCAGCTAGAAAGGGAACTGATTAAAATTGTTTTGTTTCAGACCTACTGTCTTCCCAAATGAACAATGGTTAGAGGAAAAATATCATTCAGACCTTCAATAATGTTACCAACATTCATACACCGGTGTCCATCTTCAAAGTTCATTCAAGAACCAACCATCAAGAGAACGGTGAATAAATTTTAAATAGAAGGAAAACTGTATCAAGAGATCACAACAGGAAGACGGTTCATTATTTCAACTTTGGGCGAAAGAGATTAATTAGAAAAGACTCGACTTAACCCACAAGACGCGTGAGAGAGAAGTTTCAGCTATGACAGTACACGGATTTTTATATATATATATATATATATATATAAAGACATTTTTATGTTTATACATTCTTTTTATAGATATAAATATAATATCGGTTAAGGCACGGCAGGCTATATGACGGTTCCGTATAGGATACAGGTTCGATTTCTGTGGGTGGACGAATATTTTCTATGATAATTTCTCGGGCATTCAGGCCAGTAAATGTTATTAATACTGTTTAATATAAAACAAAATATTTACTTGAATATTTCTATCTATAAAAAGAATATCTAAACATAAAAATGTCTTAAAATAATTATCGGACTCTGTCCATTCCATATATATATATATATATATATATATATATATATATATATATATATATTAATTCAAAAGTTATTTTTAGTGAATAAATTTTTGAAAAGGTGGCACGCAGGTTCGAACACTGCCGTAAAGAAAATTTTATTTATTAAGATTTCTCGAATACACAGGCCGATAGAAGTAATACAAACTATTTAAAATTAAAACGAGGTGTCTAATTCAAACACGGGTATCCACTAAATATGTGTGTGTATGTGTTTATATTTATTGATATAATGACATTTGAATAAGACTAACGAATTATATTTTCGTCGGTCGAAATATGCTCATTCCCCATATGAGGTGTTTTGGGATTTTATTGTGTACTAGCAGGCTTCGCAAAGTAAGATATATTCACTGCTTGAAATCTTTGAAACAAAAATTTTAAATTAATATTTCGTTCATAAATTGGCTTGAAAATTTTAAAAGTTGAAGGGCAAGTAAAATGCAAATTTCAAACATTTTTCTGCACTAAATAAGACGATATTCCTAAACAGAACTATTTTTGATATGAAAATCAAAACAATCCTCGAATAAAAGAACAGTAATAAAGGACATTTAATTAATGAATTTTTTAAATCAATATGTAAATTAGTTAAACCTGAAGAGTGATATTGCCTAGAAGTAAATGATATATAATACAGATATTGAGCTTTTGCCTTGTAAAATACTATAAAGTAAACCTTGTAATTTTTAATCTCAGAATTCATCACTAATTTTGTATTTATTCATATAGATTCCATAATATAGGTTTTACTTAATTAGCTTTTATGTTTCTCTAACTCTTCAAATGGTGAATGTATAACTAATTTTAATTTCTATCTTCTCATTTTTACACTATATTAATTTTATCTTATAAGTTGTCCCCTGTTCTGTCACACATAAAATAAAAATAATTGTTTCTGTGAAAAATAAGGATCTACGTACATCGATCGTCTTTAAATTAAGTGGCAGCAGAAGAATTATCGGTGAACTTTTAAAAGGTTAGCTTAAACATTAATTCATTACTTAAATGCAGCAATCAATTTTGAGTTCTGTAGTTTATTGATGCCTATCGCATCTATTCCTCCCTAGGTATTGTGATGTTGGCCAAACCAAGAGTCCTCCACAGGAGATGGCTTAAATGCTGCCGGATAAAGAGGCTTTTAAGCTAATAAAACGTGCACTGCAATTTTGGATACAAAAGGAAAATAAGAGTTACCCCGCTTGAACTTGAATGCAACGATAGAATAATATATTAATATATAATTTTTACCTCGCATAATCTGATAACCCTGAACCAACGAAAAATGTTCCCTGCGCCCAACTTTTGTAGGGCTTTTGAATGAACTATGAATGATTGAAATCGGACCAGTGGGAGCGGAGAGGTTACTTGGACACACATACGCACAAACACAAACACACTGTACTTTATATATAAGACTAATTTTTGCTCTGTAATAATAAATGCGTTGAGCTCTTTTTGTGGATCAGTTTTAATATTTAATATTACTAGGATCCACTTGGATTATATACCAACGAATTTATTACCTTCACTATATATATATATATATATATATATATATATATATATATATATATATATATATATATATCGCTTTGTTTATCTCAGTGTCGAAATAGCTATCAGAATATATCGTTAAAGGTAAATACACACCATAGCATCACAGAAACATAAGTACAAGAGTAACTCTATGTCCGAACCCTAATTCATAGATAACTGAAATTCATATGAAATCACAATATATAGTGTTCGAAGTAAGAAAATATAATGACGGCATTTACAAGGAAGAAGATTATGCTGTAAATGAAATATTTGTGGTGTAAAACATGTTTTCTTTTCATTATAAGACCTCGAATATTTCCCTCTCTTTATCTACCTATGATTGGATATAATGACATACATATAATAATATTATAGAGACATCATATATATATATATATATATATATATATATATATATATATTATTTGCTTAATTCTGTTTCATTATATACCCACATATCCAAACCCACACATATATATTTATGCATGTATGTATGTATGTACACTACTATAGTAAACACATCCGAGGGCGAAAGTTCTAGATAATTAAAAAGCGATAATTATTATTCCGAAGCATAAAGATTATTGTTTTGTTTATGTATTATTGAAATTGAACAAGCACAATTAATAAGCTACAAAAATATTTATATGTTTCGAAAATACAATCGTTAAGCATGAAATATGGCGCCTGTCATAACAACATATATAGAAAATATAGTGTTAAAGGAAATGCTAAACGATTTGGAGTAAATCATTAAAGACAGACGATACTGAATGTCGGCATATTCTCATTAAATTTTCTATCCTGACTCGGAGACATCTTTATTATCTGAAAATAACAGAAAGAGATATCTCAAGGCACACACAACGTTACACAAAAAGACAGTTGCATTTACTGGGGTGTGGATTCCAAAAATATAAGAATGTAAAAAATTAAAAAAATGTAACTACGCATATTTTGTTAATTAGAAATCTTTACTTAATCTAGTACGATGTCTAACATAAACTTCGTCTTCTTCTGTGTGCCATGTCCCATCATGACATGAAAGCTCATGGCCCTCCGCAATTTCCTGTTCTTT
This sequence comes from Acanthosepion lycidas, assembly GCA_963932145.1. NCBI lineage: Eukaryota > Metazoa > Mollusca > Cephalopoda > Sepiida > Sepiidae > Acanthosepion > Acanthosepion lycidas. The sequence goes on along the minus strand of OZ010582.1, from coordinate 131,729,426 downwards.
GAAGCTCTTAATAAATTTCTTTTTGCTATTTGTTCTAATCCCTGACCCTAACCATTTCCATAAGTTCGTTAGGTATATTCTGCGCTTTTTTTACTCAGTCCCTCTCACCTTTAATATGTTCTGTCAGCGCCAAATTTTCCAGGCCCTAGAAATTTCTACTGTCTCTTTCTAAAATAACTATAACTGTATTTTATGTTTCCATTTTCTTTAAAACCTGGTCGTTGCTAACATATTCGGTCCATAGTATTCCCAATATCCTTCTGTAGAACCATATTTCTATCGCCTCAACAGTTCTTTAACATTCTCTAAATTTAAGAACAGATCAGGTTCATCGCTGATCAGGGAACCAGTGCTTTCATTGTGGATTGATCGAAATACGCACAAATTTGTAGGAACGCAAACATGATTAAGTGGGATCTTTTCAAATGCTCATTAAAATTGTTTTTCAAATTCTCATTAAAATTGTTTTTCTAATTCCCATTAAAATTGCGTATATCTTCAAAATATGACAAAATTGCTTAAAATTATGTATATTTCGATCTTCAAATATTATGGCGGAATTGTATACTTATACTACATGCATACATAAGTGGATATATATAACCCACCAACAGCATATATTAGCTTGACACTGTTCTTAGCTGAACTGTTATCCGATGTTTTCATACGATATTGTTCAATTTATGCGAGAAGTGTTGGCTTAATTACAATGACAAGAAAAGTGAATTTGTAAAAATAAATGTATGTTGAATAAAAAAATTGATGTACATACCTATGTTTATATATATATATATATATATATATATATATATATGAAGAAATATGATAACTACTTCATTGAAACTAGATTTGATAACGCGTTTCACCTTTTCTATGCTCCACCAGATAAAAAAACAAAAACAAAACAAAAGAAAGGTGTGTGTGTGTGTGTGTGTGTGTGTGTATTTATGTGTATACTTAGATGAAGCATACGCACTGATGAAGTCTAGAAAAGTCGAAACACATGATCAATGAAACGGTTTTCCATTTCTTCAAAACTTTGGCAGGATTCTGCATCCGATGTTATATATATATAAGAAGTTTTAAGGATTTGGAGAATTGATGAGTTGATGTGATGCTATAAATTGGTAGGTAGATAAAAAGCAATGAAAACGTTGAAGATTTTTGACAACCGGTAAATGGGTGTTGGAAAAATGATTACTTATTTGATATCATCTATCTATCTATCTATCTATCTATCTATCTATCTATCTGTGAGTGCATGTGTGTGTGAAAGAGAGAGAGAGAGAGAGAGAGAGAGAGGGAAACTTTAAACATATAATCATAGCATTTTCCTAGAATAAATAATCATTTTTCTGACGTATCGTAAAATAAGTAGAATATTATATATATATATATATATATATATATATATATATATATATATATATATATATATATATATATATATATATATAATGCATGTTTCATTAAAGACGACAGATAAGGTACTACGATTAAGCTTTTTATTTAATTTTTCTTGTGTTCGAGCAAGTCTCTTCTTTTTGGGACAAAGAGTGTGTAGAAACTGTGTAAATTTTCTATAATTCCGAGCGGTTTCGGCTATACTTTTAGCTATTAACAAGGATGATTTTATTTCATTTTTTAACGCACACGCTCAATTAAAACTGAAAAAAAATACATCCTTGATAATGTCTCAATGTATAGCCGAAAGCGCTCGGAATTATAAAAAATTGGACACTTTCTACATACTGTGTCCAGAAAAGAAAACACTTGTAGGAACACAAGAAAAATTGAATAAAAACTTAATCTGAGTACCTTGTCTATCTTTTTTAATGAAATATGCATAAATGAAAGATTGCTGCCTAAATATACAATATATATATATATATATATATATATATATATATATATATATATATATATATATATATATATATTGGTTGGTTGTTTGGTTGTTTAGCAGTATATCAACCTGAATGGGTTATTTAATGCAAAAATCTGAATATTTTGTATGCAATTTTATTTATTTATTTTTGGGAAATAATAATAGTTTTAGTGATACAAGTCTTACTAATTAACCCATAGATGGTGAAAAGAGTTGAATTCATATATATCCCAAGTGAATTTGCGCATGTGAATATAACGAACCCCATGCGAATTGGAACATGGCTCTCCATTTAACAATTCCGAGCCCTTATCCATTAGACCTGTTCGGGGGTAGTACGCACCGGCCCTGTTCAGTAGTAACAGCCAACCAGACTAGCAACGCTAATAATTACCTCACGCTGAAGTGCACAGAGACCATCATGTGTGTCATGTGTGGGCGGGTATTTGAATGATGCAGGAAATCGAGAATCGGCATAAAATTTTTTAATCACATACGTCACCACCATCTTCATGGAAATCATTACGATTATTAGTCATTAAATAATCTTATTTGTACAATGATAATTGCATTTTTAATGATCAGCACTCAAGACATCATTATTAACACTGTTGCCACCACCACCACCACCACCACTAAGACGGTTAACAGAGATACGTACATTAACAATTAACTCTTTGTCTTTATTCATACCAACAGATTATTGACCTTGAACGTAGCATCAGAAAGAGACAATTGAATATTCTAGGGTACGTAATGAGGAAAGAAGGCTTGGAAAATTTGACACTCAGCGGGCATATTAGGCTTACGGCCACATCACGTTGAAACACCGGTTCCCGTATGATCATCGAAGTTAAGAAAAGCCGAGCCTGGTCAATATCTAGATGGATAGCCGCTTGAGAATAGCAGCTGTTGTAAGCCTGGATGTGCGGGTGGTGGATTGAATAATGGCTCGGAATTGTTAATTGGAGATCCGAGTGTCAATTCCTGTTGGGTTTGTTATATTCACTTACGCACAAATACACTTGGTAAAGGTATGAATCCATCTCTTATCCCCCAGCTATGGGTTAATTAGTAAGACTTGTATCACTAAAACCTTATAATTAAGAAAAGCATCTTACACCCTAAAATATTTTCTGGCTTTAAATAACCTCTAAAGGGTTGATATCTGTAGAAAATGAATGAATCAATCAATCAACATGACATATTGAAGGCAAGAGAATCAGAGGAAAGTTGCGCATAACCTACCTAATGAGCTTGTGAAAAATGGTTGGCAGAACAGGAATTAGGAGAGATATCAGAAAGACAAGATTTACTAAAGGCAACAAAAGACAGAAAGTTATGGAGAGCCATTATAGTCGACGACACATAGAAGAAGAAGAAGAAGAAGAAGAAGAAGAAGAAGAAGAAGAAGGTTGTGATAGGTGAATCTTTGGTAACAATACTCGGTGTCCAAGCCAAAATTAAAAGCTCCAATTTCAAATACTGATTTTTAAGTGACATGAACCATCCCTACGTGGAAGACTGGCGCAACACAATCTTCTTTTTATCGTTACACTTCCCATCACTATTTTGACATTGCGCCTATGCAATGATAAGCTAAGAGAAAATAAAAGCAATTTGCACCTAAAATGCGTGGAACAGGAAATGACTGCTTTCTTATAAAAATTACCTGTTCTCATTGGTGCCAGTGTTCAATGTTTGAAATAAGTTAATATAGGTTTTCGAATATTGATTTACAAAGTAGATCGGTAGGTTATCCCCACTTGACGTAACACGATATTCCGTCCTCCAATTTCTTCCTTATTTGACTTTGTGCTAAAAGAACCTAAACTTATAAAAATATCAATTTGTCCCTTAAGTTTCACGCCTATTGTTTCAATAATTGTCATACAAGACTATGATTACATTGTACGATTTATATAACATACTAACACTATTGGAAAAAAAAAGACAAGTGTCGAATTAACCCTGGAATTAATGAGAAAAATATTTATTCTAAATCCGACTAAGCAATATAATCCAATATAATCGAATTTAATTGTTCAGTTTTTACTCAGTTACGAATACGTAGAAAATGAATAATCAGGATTGTCGTAAATTTCATTTTTTGGAATAGTGTCTTCGATTTTATCGTCTTTATAACAACTTTACATCCGCTGTAACCTCAGGTGTCTATTGAATTTGCTAATATTCAGGCAATATTGAAAAGAACCATTTATTTGGTCGACAGGAATATGTTTTCATTTCTGTATCTTTCATATTTGATATCGTTCAGAAGGAATCATAGAACTCTTAACCCCTCATCCCATAATTTAAAGAAAATTGAAACTATTGCTAGAAGGTAAAAACACAGAATATAGTATAAAAGTTATAACAGTGGCTATATAATGGTAGATTTATATCCCGTCTAAATAAGGTGTCAACCATGAAAAGTGAGCTCCTGGATTAGGTAATATGGGTTCAAGTCTTATCGACAGATATTTCTTTATTGCTACTAATTTTAAAGGTCGAGAATTATTCGACGTAGATAATTGTGATAAAATGTACAATAGGATGATTAAACGACTGGTCAGTAGATTGAAAATGAAAAAAGTACTTCATCTCAGAATTTAAATAGATTAAAACTGGGAATTAAATCAAAGAATGTGGCATAAAAGTTGAAGCAGGTAAGTTGCAATATAACTTTAGATTTGTATCCCGTCTATTCATAGACTTCCGTGTTGGAATTGGTTATGGTGCTGACCATGAAAGCCGAACTCCCGGAATATGAAATATGGGTTCAAGTCTTATCAATAGAATTTCTTTATTTCGTCTTAGTTTCGTTCTCACTTCTTTCGGTTTGGGTTTTCCATGCCCTTTGACGATTACGGAAGAGCATAAAGTCAAGCAGCTCACCACCTGCACAGGAGATTTGACTATCAAATTTGGCAGACTGTATTTCTTTTATGAACAAGAGTTAAGTTAAAGCCAATATGTCGGTCGTATGGGTGGAAGGGAATCTTGTGCTGTAGTCAATAATAGTGATACTTACTTTAACAGTTGAAAATTATTCAACTTAGTTGTGATAAAAAGCACAATAAAATGAAGAAACGACTGGTCAGTCGATGGATAATGAAAGAACTTCCTTTTAGAATATAAAGGAATTGAGACTGATACTAGGAATTAAATCAAAACATGTAGCAGAAAATTTAGAGCAGAAAAGTGACAATATAACTGTAGATTTGGTTCTCGTCCTATTATAGGCTTCCATAGCCTCATTGTTTAAGGCGTCGACCACGAAAGACACACTCACTGAATATCGAATACGGGCTCAAATCTTACTGACATATATATTTTTTTTAATTTCGTCTTTGATGCTACTTTAAAAGTCGAAGGTTATTCTATTGATAAATTTACAATGAAAAGCAACAATAATAGGAAAAAAAGCGACAGATCAGTAGATTGAAAATGAACAAACTTCATCTTAGAATTCAAAGACATTAAACTCATGCATAAACTTCTGTAGTAGTTTTCTTACAACATGGATACTCCAATCGAGTTTCTCATTTATCAGCGAGATTCTCGTGTGAATGTATATTTGAAAATTAAACGGTAGAATATTGCCTAAACTCAGTCACTGAATAGTAATCAAGCTGATGTTTCAAATATTGCACGTACCATTGTTTTCTGAAAAATGTAATTAAAATTTACCGCAAGTCTTTTATTCGAGAAAAAATGGCCGTTGCTATATGCAATAAAGTTTTCACATAACTGTGTTTGTACATGTCATGTATGCATAGTTGTATGCATGCATGTACATATGTGTTTGTTAAAGATTGTCCGAACCACTCACACATGACATATATAATATTTACATCATGAATTAATTTGATGTAACGTCATTTCCTTATAGACTCTGTGGGAGTTATGCCTCCAAACTTCAAATACGTTTTAATTCTACAAACAAAAGAGTAATTTTATTCTCTCAATATTTCTCCTATCCTTTGTAACAATACAGGAAACATAGAGAAAATTATTTTCAGTTTCAACAACGGCATAGATTTTTTTAAAACCCAAATTAACTTCTGGCTATTTCGCTTTCACTTTTATTTAACAATGCGCATTTGCGCATACACGCACAGACGCATGTCAATGAATGAAAAGGCTAAATAAATACGAACAAATACATTTAGCCATTTCGCAAACAGCAGAGGTTTTGCCATTCTCCTTTTCCTGTTTGTCTTTCCGTTTTTATCTTACGGATTTTGCTCACCAACAGCATTGCTTTGCCTTTTCAGAAAAGTTGATACGCGTCAGATCGTGATGTTTGAATCCTAGCCCGAGGGGAAATTCTTCTGCATTATGATGGGGAGTCTATGTAAAAATGTCTGTTGGAGACTAAGGCTCATTTTCTTTGACTTCGTTTCGTTTTCACTTCCTTCGGCTTTAGTTTTCCATGTCCCCTGACGATGACTGAAGGGGATCAAGTCAAGCAGCTCAACACCTACACAGAAGATTTGACTATCATCTTTACCAGTCTACATTTCTTTTCTACACAATAGGTACCCAAGAATTAAATGAAAGCCAAGATGGTGGTCTTATGGGTGGAAGGTAAACCTGAAGGAAATCTTGTGCTGTCGTCAATAGTAGTGATAGTGAGAAAGCGTGGATTCATGGACACGTTCACACACATACATATATATATATATATATGTAAGTTACTGCCTTCACACACACCAACGCTTAAATCTAAAATAACCCAGAATTTTAGAGGTTTTAAACCAAAATATCAGTTTACTATCATTGGTTTCCAGTCTTTGTAAAAGAAGCCATGAATTTAAAATAAATGCTTTTCATTATGATCACTTAAGACAAGTGGAAGGTGTAATGTATACGGAGCGTAACTATTAAGTGTGCGTATTTCAGTCAAAATTTTAAATTAGTTTATGGTGTTAGGCACAGAAAAGAAACATAATGTAAAAAAGGTGTAAATTGATTAATTTCTAACAAATACAGCAGGGCTCCCATAAAGTAATAATAATAAATAGGAGTTTCTTAAACGAAAGCGCTCTCTCTTAATCGTGGAAGGCAGGAAAAATTGACTCCCTGTGCTTTCTTGGGTTAACGTCTTCCACTGACATGAAGAGAAAGGATTATATTGAAACAGTTGCTAGTTCTGATGCTAGGAAAGTTTATTTACTGTGTAATGTCAGACAATTTTTCTTGTCAGAATTTATCTTACACATCTATATGTCTACCATTTGACCATGCATTAAATTTTACTGTCACATCTGCTTTGGTACTTCTGCTATGTATTTAGAAATTCTTGATAAAATCCAAAGAAGAATCTGCAATCTTATTGGCCATGACCTAATATCTGGGCTTCAGTCCCTTTTCCAGCGTCGGAACGTGGGCTTTTTCTCTAGATATTCGCATAGTAACTGTGATGATCTGTCCACGTTGATATCACGACTTTATAAATTTAAGTGCAGTATTAGTTTGGCAATTGGGTCTCATCATTTTACAATTGAAATGGCTATGTTAACAGTTTCCTCGCACTTCACGCTTGTGGAAATCTCTTCCGGTTTCTTGCTTTTCAGTCAATTTTGATCTTCACAAATTTCAATGCAATGAGAATGTCATCTGTTTTCTTAATCCATGTTCTTTTTTGGCCTCTCTCTCATTAATTATGATTTTATGATACTTCATAAGTAATTTCATACTCAGTAACCCCTTGTATCTTAGTGTCCTTATCTTGAGATGAAATGATTCAAAATACGAGTAACACTGGGTTAAAAAAGCAAACACTCCATAACGCGAAGAAAAAAATGTCTTATAATTTCATCTAACGAAGTTTTTAATCTAGTATGTTTTTTCCAGTCAGATAATTCATAAAAAAATATAGGTGCTGTTACGGCTAACTACCTCCCTGTGTCTTTTTTTACGAGTCTGTTACTCTGTATTTACATGTAATAATGGTAAAGAACTTGTCACATCAGAGACTGATATATGCATACACGTATTGATATATGTTTTATTATATTGACGGTATATTTTGTTAAGATATTTTAGAATTTGATTTACACATGGACTGGCGCGTCAGCGCAAGGATGATGACACTACTTCAGCAAAAAGTTACATATCTTACATGTAAATTATATATCACATATACTGTAAGTAAAGAGGTTACATGATGAATGAAAAACACTTTCCACTTGTAAAGTAATCCTAATTTAAGATATAAAACGTCAACATTTAAAAAATACTTTCTCTTGAAACTGTTAACTTTTATAAAAACGATAACGATAAAACTAAGAAAAACTTGTTCCTAATTATTTTCTGAAATATATGTATGTCTTTTTTTAATTAGATAAGATTTGAAAAGTTTTACTCACTTTCGATGAAAATACACCAATGTCTGCAAATATTTGGTGATTTTATATATGTAAAAATAAAACAAACAAAAACAATTTTTCCGTTATGATTTCTTAAACAATCACTTTGTAACACGCTACTGGCTGCTTGTCTGACCATATAATTAGATTTAAATTATTACACTGAACCTGATTTTGCTTTATTGTTAGAGACATGTTTCCTAGTAATTTGGGGTTGCTGAGTTAAAAAATGAAATCCATTTTGCTCTATCATATCAAGATTTATCACAAGTTCAAATGTTCATTTTTCCACATTTCCGGTATTTTCACCATTTCTAAGGGTAGATTTGGCTTCTTCAAATACAGACACATGTATGGAGCTTGACAACTTTGAAAGCATAGATTTTCAATGTAATTTAAAGTAAATGCAACTACAAAATTGAAAACAAAAATCATGATTTAAATATCTCTCAGTAAATAAAACATCAAACTTGAGCAACTTACACTATTTTCAATCTAATCAGTTTTAAATGTCATGACGATGAAAGAAATGCCTTTATACAATTATATATTAATAAACAACATATTTTCGTGGTGATTGACATCATAAATATCTTATATTTAAGGAATTTTCTGTATTTGTTCGCAGATATGTCCATGCTGTACTTGATTTAGTAAGACTATCATTGCAAACTATGTCTTTTGAAAATTGTTAATTTGAATACATTCTTCATGTTGCAAATGTGAGATCACATGAACAAGCGTTACTATTTGTCAAGCATAGTCAAAGTACCTTAGAAAGAACTTCATGGTATGCATGATCTTTGCCATCGCAAACCTGCATTTACTAACTTTATAACTGTTGAAAATTCTGAGTATGCCTATCTCATGTGACAACTGGCTTGAATATATATGTTTTATATTTCAGAAATAGGGTCAGTTGTGAGAGAAGAAAATGCATTAATAGTTCTCATATCTTCTGCTATATTTGTGGATGTTACACTTTACGTAGGTTTGGTATATTTTGTTTTACGGCACATCAACACCTCAATAAGTCATTTAATGCCGGCAAGATAGATAGAATAGATTCGTATAAATAGAATATATATTCTTTGTAATAAATCTGTTTGTAGATCAGGTTTTATTGAAGTATTTTTGCAAAGAGGGTTTTTGTTTGGTTTGGTTTGTTTTATGAGTTATTTAATGCCGACAAGATTTTTTATTTTTATAGATGGCAATATTTCTGTTCAAATATGCATTGCAGGTAATATTTTTTTTTCCAAAATGTATTGCTGGTAATAATGTATTGCTGTTAACAATTTTTTTTATCAACAATTCTTTGCTGGTAATAATTTTTGCAAAAATATATTGCTGGTATTAAAACCTATTTTTACACTTTCATAGCATTTTGACATCAGTGTGCCCATAGCTGGGACCCTAACAGGTGCTACCACCTCGGGTTAGGGTGGACCTAGAGACACCAGCAATTGATCAGAGGCCTTGCTGTCAGATGTAGTTTATCATCTTACCCAAGACGGAGAGTTTTTGTCGAGAGTCAAATGTATTGTTGGTGATTTTTTTTTCAAAAATATATTGTTGGTAATATATATATTTACATATATATATATATATATATATATATATATATATATATATATATATATATATATATATATATATTCTTTTTTCAAAAATGCATTGTTGGGAATACTTCTTTTCAAAAATATATTGCTGGTGTTTTTGTATTTTTATATTCTCATAGTGTTTTGACCCTAGTTTAGGGGTTAAGTATTTGGCAATAGCTGGGGCCCTAACAAGCGCTGCCACCCCGGATCAGGACCTGGGAACAACATCAATCAAGAGGTGGTTGCATAGTCCTTAAAACTTCCCGATCAGAGGCTTTGCTACCGGTTCGTAGTTTATCGTAACTGGGCCTAAGTTGTGAAACAAAATCACAGATTTTGTGAAGAAAGCTTACCTTATTTTGGCTTGAAACTGGCTGATCCACGCAAAGATTTGGCACTCCATATAGTGTTTAAAACATATGTTGAAAAATTGTGGACACAGAACCAAAGAAATCACATAAAATTTGGCATTCCTGTGGTGTTAAGGGAACTACAAAAGCATCATGATGAATGTTACTTTTGCATGATTGATAGATCTGGCTTCAGATCTAAGACGTCGTTTATCCAAATCTGCTATCTGCTATTCGATGTCTACCGCAATCGAATGATTTGCTGCCACCAGAGTTAATGTTCATTGTTGATAAGAATGAGATGGACTATGGTAATCTGGAAGACGAGAAATATGAGGGACAGGGCGCTCTGCCATAACTTCTTACACAGACTTAAATGAGTTAACCCATGATCTAGATTTGGCAAAGAAAGCCTCTCAGATGCTTGGTTCAAGTTTAAAAGAAAAGAAACTGCTTTCACCGGGAACCAAGTTTGCGTTTAAAAGACATCGAGAGAAAGATTTGCTTCCATTTTTCAGCATGGATGATGATTTTGTTTATGGTTGTCATGAAGTGTGAATACAATCCAGAAGACTGGAGGCTTTTTATAAACAGCTCAAAAGCTAGACTTGTGTCCTGCATAATGACAATGTGTTTGCTTCTATAGGAACCGGACATCCTGTAACGCTAGATGAATACTACGACTATGAAAACTGTGCTTGAAAACATATGGTATGAGGAGAACAACTGGGCTATATTTGGGTACTTGTAAGTTATTGGATTGCTTCTTGGCCTACAAGATGGTTATAACAAGGATCCTTGCATTGTATGTCTTTGGTACAGTCGAGCAAAAAATGACCATTGAATACGAATGACATTGCTAGACAGAAGGTAGTTCAAAGTTGGAGAGAAAAGTGTTTTAAACAGGCTGTTGGTTAATCCCAGAAAGGTTTTTCTTACCCCATATCATATCAAACTTGGTTTGGTGAAGCAGTTTGTGAAGGCCTTGGATCAAGATGGTGATTTTTTCAAATACGTAAACGGGGTTTTTAGACTTGTCTTGTGAGAAAATTAAGGCTAGTTTATTTGACGTGTCATAGATTAGATTAGCGACTATTGTAGGACGAACAGTTTTTGGTCACTATGTGTCTGATTTCCTGGAAAAGAGGAAGTCATAAAATTAGGAAGAACTAGTGCAGACCCTGTTCTGTATCCTGCCAAAACATCAAGACCATAGAGTCATGGCAGGTCGAACACAAACATAATGACTCACTATTGCTAGTGTCTGCAAGGAAACTGTCGCGATACAAGTTATTCATGCAAAGCAGTAAAGAAAAAGTTCACTCCATGAGGATCTGAAACTCCAGTTTGATAGAAATATCTATCCTAAGATGTGTAATTAAGCATTTTGTGTAATATATTTGTTAAACAATAAAAAGTAATAAAAATACTGTAGTCATTTCTGAACTCAGCATCATTAAATTATGTTGGAACAATTATAAAAATCAAGACAACTAAAATTTTTTTAGAAAGTTTTCACCAGTGTTATTTATGAACCTTCTACATGTCCAACATACTTATAAATAAAATGTGTTATATAGTCTAATGAAACATTCTTCCTGTCTATAATCATTATTATTTACTGCTTAGTTCAATGTTGCCATATTATATACTGACAAATTAAGTTTAATGAAATAATATAATAATACTTTGATTATTTATTGAGGATATTATATAGTATTAAAATAATATATCTAAATATTTTTTATAAAAATTACATTTCGATCATTAATCTTTGGTTTTCCTGAGATAACGAAAGAGAAAAAGAAAAAAAAAACGATAGTAGACGCTGGCTTATTACAGTACAAAATAATTGCCTTTTATTACCTTTCTAGTTCAGTGGCTAGTTAACAAATAAGATTAAATTAATTTTTGTCTGTGGAACAGTTATTAGCGACGTTAAAACTTAACATGCATGCAATCATTTGTCTCTGATGTTCTTACAATTATCGTTAATAGGATTTAGTATCTATCCGTCAACACGTATGTCGCTGCTTGGACAGATAGTGTACTTTTGGGTTCATGGATTGCTTTTGTATTGACTAGTGGTTATCAACGAAAAGGAAATCTCTTGATTGTTGAGAAAAGGAAAACTGTGAACAGAGGCTGACGGATTTAAATTGTGTGGGATTCGTTTCTAATTTATTTATTTGAAAATATAAAAAATGGAAGAAAATCAAATAAAACATATTTCTTTAGTCAAGAAAAAATGTAATGAATGTTTCCTGTTGCTAAAGCAAAATATGAGCTTTCGTAGTTAAAATCGACAATTGTTTAAAATGAGGAAAAGATTACTTTCAACGAAAAGTTTAAAATTTCAAGAGACATTGTACTTAATAATTGGTAGGTATGTGGCTATGTTTAAGAGACTATGAGTGAATAAGTGAGAACGAAAAGAAACAAAAACATTTTCCTCATGAAATTTGTACAGGAGAAACCATTGACATAGAACTTATCGTTGCATTTATCAATTTCGACTGTAATATGATAATACCTGGCTACCAAACTAGTACTACACTTAAATTCGTAAAGTCAAGGTGCCAAAGAGGAAAGCACATCAGAACAATTAGCGTGAAAATATTTATTGAAAATGTAAAAGGAAACTACGTTCCGGGTGTGGGAAAGTGACTGGAGACGAAATGCCAAGTCAGGGTCGATAAAGTTGCAGATACTTTTTGGATTTTGTTCAATGGCAGAAATATTTGATGCACACATCAACGTAAATGTACAAGATAAGGAAAATTGTCTCACACAACATAGGGAACTGACATTCCTAGAAAGAAATTGAGTTGATTTAATATAATCGTTTCACTCCATGCCAGTGGAAAACGTAAGACCAAGAACGAACAGCAAGTTTATCGCTTGGAGCTTAGTGTCAACCATTCTGATAAAAGACAAAAATAGATTCCTTAAGATGATTAAAAGAGAACAGTTTCGGGGGAGTTAAAATTAACAAACCATTTCTTGCACTAATGGTAGGATGTGGACAAAGAGGGATGGTAAAGATTCAAAAGATGCTTCGAGCTACAAGGGACAGAAAATTTTGGAGAGCCATGATAGTCCACATGCCGAAGGAACACAGCATATGAAAGAAGAATAACCTAGGGTTTGATAAAGGGAAATTTGAAATCACCCCAAAGAAGAAGACGGAATGTTTGAATGAACAAATCATAGAATTCAGAACCACCAACTTCATACGACATAAAATAAAATTAATTTTCAATGAAACGTAGAAACATATCTATCAAAACACACACACACATACACACACAGACACGGACGCACGCGTGCCTGCGTACGCTTTCATAAACGCACGCGCATACATAGGGACACATGTAAATAAACCCCGCCAAAATGAATATATACTTAATGAGGACGTTTTTTTCTGTTAGAAAGCTTGTTTCGTAAGTCTTTGTTAGGCGTTTTATTTTCCGTGGGTGCTCGTAGCTTTCAGTTAAATTAAGCTAAACTTAGAAAATATCTATCTCTATCTAATTATATATAGAGATTTTCCAAGCGTCGCTTAGATGTGGCACAAGGCCGAAGGTATGAGGCACCCAGTGAAGATCGAACTCACTACTCAGTCGTAATTGTTTTAGCGAGACAAACTTGCTAACCATTACACCGTTATATATGAAGAAATATAGTCCTAAGATGTGGTATATTTATGGGATAAAGTGTGTGCGTGCGTATATATATATATATATATATATATATATATATATATATATATATATATATATATATATATATATATATATTACTACTACTTTTTATAAAATATTTTCGTGCCAATTTCTCGGAAAAGCTTTTGTCCTTGGTGTCAGGACTACATGGATTTAAGCGTGCTACTAGATTGGCGTCTAGCTTCCACCCATTTCACTGCTGAATTAGTTAAATGTAACCGCCACTTCTACTCCAACAGTTTCTTTTCTCGCATTTCCCCGCCGTGGAACCCCTTCCGTTTACTTACTACCATGATAACTACAATCTACCAAAAATTAAATTCAACGTCAATCGCCATCTTCTATCTTCTTGAATTCTGTTCAGCTTTTCTTTTATCTTTTCTTCACCTCTCACATCTATACCCAGTTTTTCTATCACCTTCACTCTCTGTAACCTCTTGTGTACTAGTGGCATTCTCGCCTTGCTTGGGGTGAAATGATTAAAACAACAACAAAAGAAAACATCTCAATTATCTGTATACAGTATATTACTTTGTGAACCTGATAACTAACGGAACACTGCATTATTAGGCCTCGTTTCATGGGGTTGGATCAAGAAAATTAATTGAAAACGATGTGAATCATAGATGAGATGGTTGCTTAAACACATTACCACAACTGAAGAACATGTTTGAATCCAGGATATAAAGGCATGTTCATTCTATGGTCAGTACACTAAAGAATATACATGTCCTAATTATTGATCGTCAATGGTGCGAGGATTGCCCTCAAGTTATATTTGCCGCGAAACTTTCACACTTTGCTCTAATTTAGATTCTTTATGTCCCAGGGGCACTAATATTTGCATAAATAGAAGCAATGAATTAGAAAGAAGCAAAGTGACACACTGCTGCCTGATTAAGTTTAACTGAAACAAATTAGTCGAGTCTCAGTGATGAGACATTTAAGCTATTTTATTGTATAAATTATTCAAACTAGCATTCTCATTTATGTTCCTTTGGTCATTTGCCCTTTGACCAGTAAATACACGAGCCTGTTTTTATTTTGTAATGGTGGTGGTGGTGGCGTGGAGGGTGTTGTAAATAGCATTGCGCTGATTTTCAAAAACATTAAAGAGAATACCTTTTATCGTTCATAATAATAAAAGAAGAGGAATCAAGAAGACAGTAGATAACGATTGTTCTAATTTACTTTAAAAAATTATTAAATGTGATATACAGTTGATGAAGGTCGGAGAAAACATCGGTTAAAACGCAGTGATTGAAACCACAAGGATACTGTTATCAATCTAATTTATCTCAGAACTTTCAGTCAGTTATGTACCATGCGTGATACACGCTTAGGTGATCATGTATCTTTCGATACATAACTGACGAGGCAGATTTTTCCCGCAGTAAGTTGCCATTTCTTTCTGCGGTATACCAGTTGCCATCCAAGGCTAAAGAACCCAGCCTGTCCTGTTATTTACCCATAGCTGGGGGGAGAAGTAGAGGATTCATACATTTCTCAAGGGTATTAGCACGTAAGTGAATGTAATAGATTTGATTGGAATTCGAACTCAGCTCTCCAATTTCCCAATCCGAGAGGAAATGCTATTCTAAATTATAATTATATCGTGGGTTTGATATAGTGGTAAACGAGAGAGAGAGAGAGAGAGAGAGAGAGAGAGAGAGAGAGAGAGAGAGAGAGAGAGAGAGAAGAATTGTTGAGCTGATATTCTAAGATTATTCCGCTGATTGGACAGGATGCGTTCGTTGCAACAAATACGGGAGAAAGAACGCACGTTGCTTCAGTCAACAAAGCATATTTTATTTTTTTGAACCATTGTGGAGTAGTTTCTCCGCGGTTTTGAATTTAAAGTTATCCCTTTCTGAGATTTGTTCCCATACTATGTTAGATAGCAAAGTCTACCCTGCTATTTAACCTATAGTTGGGTAGGGAAATGAGATGGATTCATGTCCTTTCTAAGTACACTCAAGAAAAAGTGAACGTGACAGACTAAGCTGGGATTTGAACTCAGTTCACCGAGTTTCCTTTCCGAGCCGATTAACCATAATATAAACTCTTAAGTATTAAATTTGGTTTCCATCACAGTAACAATCAAAATGTTTAAAAGCTTAGAGATGTACTATATTTATAAGAGTCAGATCAGAGTGCTGCTACTATATATGGTTTGGAGATGCCAAGTGTTTACTTTCCAGGCTTGATACGGTTCAAAAGCGTCTATGCGGCCTTGCGGATGATGAATTATCTTTCGATCCAAAACACCTTTGCCATAGACGAAACTTCGTTAGCCTTTCAGTTATCTACTGCTATTTCCATGGCAAATGTTTAGACGTACTACGTTCCTTATTTCCACAAACACTCTCACAGCTAAAACCCAATATAACAATTATACTCATGCAAACTATCCTCTATCTATCGTATTCCATTAATAAAAAGTTCCACTGGAGCATCTTCTTTATAAAGAACAATACTTTGTTAAACCAACTCCCTTGAGGATGCTTTCCCTACCGCTCTTAGCCTCTATAAGGATAAGGTTAACCGTTATCTTTCATTCATATCCTCATAAACTGCGTCTCATACCGTTCATACAACAACTTCTTTCTACACCTCTCTACATTGAGTGACTCTTGGGACTTGTATAAGATTATTAATTAAATAAAGTTAATTTAAGGATTTTTTTTTTAATTGAAGATAATGTTTGCATAATAAAACTGAAACTTGCGTTACGTAGTATAAAACAACTGGGTGTAGGTATAATGTTTTAAGCGAGATGTAGCCAGTAAAATTTTAGGTGCCTTCAAAACTGATGTGTGCTTAAGATAAATGCAATAATTATTGTACTTTTGTTTTAGATGAGATATTTTTAGATTGGTAAAGGTCGTAACCAAGAAGAATTAAGCTAAAGCGTAGATTCATGCAAAACAATGCTTCTTATAACCATTGGGCCCCTTGCCCCAAAAGATTTCTAATTAATGGGATGACCTCCAGTCTCTCCAGATATTAATAAAAAATCAAGATAAGAAACAAAAAAAAAAAAACAAAAAAAAAAACAACAATTTCTGAATCATCATTAAAGTAGATTTATATAAAAATGGGAAACAATATTTTAGCAAAGAATATATATGGGAAACAATAAAGACTACTGCAAGTTACGTTAAATGCGAAACTATTGAAAGTTGAAAAGATAAATTAAGGTAATATCGAGAGCCAATCTTAAAACGTAATATAATAAAATAGTAATTTATTGACATCTATAAGTTATTTTATGAAACACATCCTTGTTCCCATAGCTATATATATATATATATATATATATATATATATATATATATATATATATATATATATATATATATATATATAATGAAATGGATAAAGTACGACAATTATTTTAAGACATATTTATTGTCATAGAAAATATGATATAAATAGATACAGGTCCGATTCCAGTCGGAGGACGCATATTTTCTATGAAAATTTCTCAGGCCGGTAAATGTTGTTAATACTGTTTATTATGAATAGAAAATTTACTTAAATATTTGTATCTATAAAAAAGAATGAATGAGCATAAAAATGTCTCAATATCAATATATATATATATATATATATATATATATATATATATATATATATATATATATATATATATATATATATATATCAGAGATCCGAGTTCGAATTAGAGTCGAATCCATTATATTCACTTACGTGCTAATACCCTTAGGAAAAGTATGAATCCTCTTCTTCTCCCCCACCATAATCTTGGATGGCAGGTCTAGGAAAAGGACTACTCTGAATTCAAAATCTGCGCTTGGTCGTTTGGGGACCTTGTGGTTCACGGCGCACCAGGTCTCTGTATTTGGCTCCTTAAAAAGTGTGGTTGTTTCTGCACAAAGCCTTCACCACTATAATAAAATGGTCTGGTTGTCGGTTTCTAGGAACTGAGTTGCTTGACACTCATGCATTGACATCAACGGGAGGGTTCAGTATATATATATATATATATATATATATATATATATATATATATATATATATATATATATATATATTTTAAGCGTTTCACCCCAAGCAAGGCGAGAAGCCATTAGGACGCAAGTGGTTACAGAAGATTTGGAGCAAGATCAGATAGGAGTGATAGAGGAAAGGATGAGGAGAAGGATAGTGGATAGATCAAGTCAACTGGAGATGTCGATTGACATTACATTTGAATAAATGGAGATTATAGTTCTCAGTGAAATTGGAATAGGGAAGGGAATTCCACAGGCGAGAGGTGCGAGACATGAAGCTATTGGAGTAGAAGAGACGGCTACATTTAGGAGTTTCGACAGTGAAAGAGTGAGAGCGGGATGCCAGCTTCGTAGGGCGCTTGAACTCATGAAGACTGGGAACCAGCGAATGCAGCTCCTCGGAGCAATTGCCATGAAAGTATTTGTAAAAAAGACAGAGAGAGGCGACGGCGCGTCTGTGAGAGAATGACTGTAGACGAGATGCCAGAACAGGGCCAATTATATTGCATATCCGCCTCTGGAGCCTATCAAGAACCCCGAGGGACTCCAGACTATATATGGCAGCAATACTCCATGCAAGAGCGAATTGTTGATTTGTAGATCTGGAGGATCGATTCCGGGAAGAAAAATTTCCTGGCGCGGCACAGGGAGCCAACTTTCCTTGCGGTGGACGAAGCAATTGACTCAAAGTATTTGTTCCATCTCAGGTCAGCAGTCAACGTGAGACCGAGCAGCTGCAGAGAGTTGCTCTCGAGAAGTTGAGCGTCAGACATTCTAATGGAGGGCAGGGAATGATCTCTGTGGTGATTAATAGGGAGCAGTTTTGTTTTTGAGGCATTAAAGTTGACCAGCCAATTCCTGCCCCAGTTCATAACCGATTGGAGGTCCTTTTCGAGACGCACGGCCAGATTAGTTATATATATATATATATATATATATATATATATATATATATATATATATATATATATATATATATATATATATATATATATATATATATATATATATATATTCGTGGGCGAAAAATGCGATCTACAACTTCTTATCCCTCGTGGCCTTAGCAGTGTTTCTACTTTTGCTAAGCAAATTGGATTAGGACTATTTGATGAGCTATTCCCGCAAGCTGTTTATACGAAGTCCGACCATCAGTGAATTTTCTTGAAATGAGACAGTGTTTACTCAATACAAACATATTTCGTGTGTTCTGCCGATATAGTTATATGTCTCCGGTGCAGATAGTTAGGGTTCGATCCCAGTGCTTTGAAGCAAGTCTAATCTATGCCCTGTACATATCTTCATCTATAAAAATCTTCAACAGATTTCGGAATATTTCATCTAATAAAGTATTTTTCTATTTATTTTATAAATACACCTTATTCCAATTTGTTTTAAAGATGGATCCTAAGCTAACTCAAATGAAAATTCAAAAATGTCTGACCGATCATCTATATACAACCGTTTTCTCAGATCAATGATTATAAATAGTTTCAAACAGAAAATACCAGTAGAATGGGCAGCTTATATAACTAGAAGGGAAATAATGATATAATTAAGAGGTTGACTTTCCCCACTACATTAAACAAAAGACTAGGAAAGAAACACCCATCAGTACTAAAAAGAACGATAACAGTTGGTGGACGTGAGAAGTTTATTTTTCTAAAAAAACTGTTTTGAAACCAAGATTTTATAAATTTCAGCCGTCAGTAATACTAATTGTTCTATCAATGAATGTCGAAATTTTTCCTGTATGGAAACCAGTTGGTCAGACCATTACAATATAAATATAAATATCTTTTGAAAATTTGACCAAAATCGTTTGGATAATACAATTTTATTGCAAAAACCTTGACTTACGTAATAAAATCTGGGATTCTAAATGGCCAATCTTAATCTTCAGTGATTTGGGATATATATATATATATATATATATATATATATATATATATATATATATATATATATATATATATATATATATATATATATATCAAGAGCAATACTTTTTTTTATTTTAACGCCTTGACACAATATCTCAAACTATTTCGTTTTGTTTAGGAATTTTTTCTGGCAGTGAATCAGATCATCATTCAATTCACAGGGGTAAAAACAGTGAAACCACCACTTGCCCACGAGTGGCTGAAGAGTTATCGTACGACAGAATTATTTGTTCTGGATCCTTTCATTTTGTGATTAAAAGACAATTTAAAGATTGTGATGACAAAAGTCTTTGCAGTGATTATTTAAAAAGTGGCTGACTAGATATCGCGGAAAATTATTTTAGACAATTTGTCGATAGTGAAGACGGAAAGGAAAATAATGTTTGTCCTGGAATAACTGATGAGATATTTCGATGATATAACGTTACGCAAAAGTGCTCTGCTTCTCATTTTCACAATCATCATTTGGTCGTTCTCAAACAAACAATTCTTTCAAACCATTTCTGTTGAATCGTTTCTGATCCTGGTGTCGTCTATAAGTTGATTGATGAAGGTTCCTTTGGTTTTTTTTTATCCCCACAGTGTAAATTAATGCACAACCTTTTGTTTAATTGTCACTAAAACATCCTCATTTTACATAGATCGTGTCAATAGTTTTTAGGAGGTTCCATACAGTTTTTAGACCCAATGATCATAATCTTTTTCATTTGTATTCCATGTGACTTAGCAAGTCCTAATAAAGGTTCTAACTGGTTAAATAAAGTTCGACAAAAATGTTTTGTCCGTCTAAAATACTTAATACGGTTGTAATCAAAATTAATTTTGTGTATTTATTAAATACTTAATCGGATCTTGCAGAAAGTACCTGACTCCTTATGCCCTGCTCTATCTTTACAAGAGTCAGATAAGACGAAAAAGCTGAGCATTGCTGACATATCTGGGTTAGTTTAGCCCAGTCCTCATCCTTGACAGTGTTTAAACGCATTTCTATAGGCGGTGAATTATTTTCTATTCTATATCTTTTCTACAGTTGTCCTTATCCAGCATGTCCATCATAAAATATCAATGTAAGGATTACTTCTGTTTCAAACGAATATGGCTCTTTAAACCGGACAAATTTTAAAACCTATGACTGAAAGATGGCAAACACGAAGCGCATACATTCATTCTTTAGGTAACATTAATTTAAGCATTCATTGGTTGCCATTGCATTTGTAAGCTACGTCAAGCCATTCGGTATACCAGAAAAGAAAAGAAATCAACTTAGGATATTAAACAATGCATGTACATAGATTGTTAAATTTGAGGAAGACGTTGCACTGTGTCAGTTCCCCACTTTCTGCAAAAGAAAAGCATGTACCAGTCAAGTAGAACCAGTAAACATCATTTGCGGTTGTCAAGCCGCAGGTGTTAAATTAGAGTTTTTCTTCTCATTGTTGGATACCTTAACGAGGGCTAAGGTCTCCAAATTCCCCAGTGAGTTTACGTGCACATGGACTCAGATATTTCTCCATTCTCACGCCTACACACACACACACACACACACACACACACACAAATATATATATATATATATATTAGGTTTATGACTTGGGAACCTCGAGGCTGTGTAATGTTTAACAAGCTTGTCTCGCTAGAACAATTATGAGTAGTGAGTTTGATCCTCATTGTGTGCCCCCTACTTTCGGCCTTGTGCCACATCTAAGCTGTGCTTGGAAAATCGCTATTAGGTTTATGACTTTTTTTTTTAAATAATTGATTTTCTGTATGATAATTCAATAAGCTTTTGTTAAAAAAAAATAATGGAGGATGGTTTAATTCAGTTCATTTTTTGGTATTTAAAAGAAGTCAACAAAATAAACCCTACGGTAAACTGCAAAATGTTTAAAATAACTAAAACTTGTAAACGACACTTTATCGTGACATGAAAAATAACTTACCCACCTCCACCCTTTGAACTTATTTTTCTATTTAGCGTAGCTGTAATTTTCAATTTGTTAATCGAGACATACACACAAGCATATTTTTAATTCTGACCTTATGCACACCCCTTTAACTTTCGGAAAAGCGACATCGTTTTTTTTTTTTTTTAAATTTCTCTAAAAAGTCATTTCATAACCAGTTACCAACCGTCGTCTGAGGAAGTACAATAAGAGTATTGAAACATGAAAGCTTTTGTGTAGCGATTTACAAATGTTTTTATTATAATCTCGTCTAAAAAAATATTATATAACAGATATATATGAAAACAGGATATATATGAAATCAGTTATGAATACGAAAATTCAAATCCGATTAAATATTAATTAATTCAATAAAACATCAATTTTGTTATTAAATTACATTACAAACAAACCTTTTTGATTATAGGTTACTTAAAAAATCTTCAGTTTTAGCTGAAATAAGTTTTTTTGACAAACATTTCCAGCATTGTGTGGAAAGTTTTATTATATGAATCCATATAACGTTCTATGTTGATTGAGTATAGTCATACATAAAAAAATAAATTCTCTGGCTAGCAATGAGATTACTCCATCTCTAAATTTTACATTTCCTCATAAAAGAATCCTTTCGATTTTGAATTGGTACATTCTTTGAGGGAATTTTCGATATCGTGAATCATTGAATCTTAAGGCTCCGTTATAGCGACTGATGGATCGAATTTTTAGTTTATCAACATTTTGCGGGATTTTTAAAGCTGAAACCTATTTCAGATTGAACGAGGTCACTTAACGAGGTGTTCTCAAACGGTCCACCACCTAACTACTGACCGGGCCTAACACTACTTATCTTCGGTGGTCGATTTGACCTTAATTGGAAGAGCGAAAGACGCCTTCTAAAAACGAAAGAAGAAACGAAACTTTGTTAGAAACAAGGTAAACCTATATACTATCAATCCTCTTATATGGCAGTGAATGAAGGAGAGTTGTTTTTCCACATATGAAGCGGAGAAGAGGCAACAAACATGTGGCTTTAAAGAATACCAAGGACAGAACATGTAAACATGTGGCTTTAAAGAAATGATGAGAATACCAAGGACAGAACATGTAAACATGTGGCTTTAAAGAAATGATGAGAATACCAAAGACAGAACATGTAAACATGTGGCTTTAAAGAAATGATGAGAATACCAAGGATAGAACATGTAAACATGTGGCTTTAAATAAATGATGAGAATACCAAGGACAGAACATGTAAACATGTGGCTTTAAATAAATGATGAGAATACCAAGGACAGAACATGTAAACAAAAAGGACGTCTTAGGGAAAATGAAAACGAAAAGGAGTTGCAATTAGAACCCGAAAAGACAGCTGAAATTTCTAGGGTGCCTAGAAATGAGGAAAGAAGGTCTGAAGAATCTGACACTCACAAGACATTAAAGGCAATAGGAACAGATTGAAACTGCGAGTGACCTACCTAATAAGCTTGGGTAGATAGATATCAGAACAAGGACTGTGAAGGATATTAAGAAAACGAACATTACTTAGAGCTACAAAGGACAGAAAGTAGTGGAGAACCATGATTTGCCACGTCATGAAGGAACACGGCACATAAATGAAAAAAAGAAAATGCACGTGCAAGGTACATAGATCCGGGTAAACTTCGCAAACACTTTAAAGTTTTCGTTAACAATTGCTTTGAAACCATGGACACAATGATGTCTATGAAAATATATCGCATATGTTCCGTAGTGATAGATCCCCCTTATTTGAAACACGAAATAAGTCGTCCGAAGTGTATGATAACGCGTCGATGTTATACTTATGAGTCGGATGAAAACAACAGCTGTGTCGCTCTTTGCATATTCACTCCTCATGTTCGTCTCAATCCGTCAAATTCCTGATTTTTGCTGCTTTCCTGTACCCATTTACTGGGCGAGAAAATCCAGTGGTATCCACGCCGAATGACTTGTCTCCACCAGAGTAACACCCTACAAATTTTATCCTCATCAAAAAGACAATAAACGATAGAGATGTACCGTCAGATCCTGTTCACCTTCCACCGAACAGACAATAAACGATAGAGATGTACCAGCATATCCTGTTCGCTTTCCACCAAACAGACAACCATAGGCTTTCCGATTATATCCTATTACCAACCAATCTTATCTCGGTACACAAAATATTGTCCTAGGAATTTTTGCAACAACTTAATAATGGCGTTAACAAATTCGATTGTTTTCAGATCAATATAAACAGATACGGGGGATAGTTGCACGACACCAATGGTTGATGTTTTAGGCTAGTTTAAAATCAATATTTCGAATTCTGATTTTCAGAGCAAACAGACTCTTCCTATTTGGAAAATTAGAGCAGCACAATTTCTTTTTCATTACATTTGTCCTTGTTCTACTATATTTAGTAGATATAAAAAAAATGAAGCAAAGAAGATAAAATATCCTTAAAGTATGGCGTGAAGATTAATGCCGACAAACCAAACTCATGACAAAGAATGAGAAAGGACTTTCAACCACCAAGATAAAAGTCGGTGGTCATGAACTTAAAGTAACGAGTCAATTCAAATATCTTGTTTCGATTAACACTACAAACAATGGCAGCTATCGTAAAACTATATGGAACAACAAGAACATCTGCCAGAAAAAAAAAAAATCAGCATGGTCCTTCGACGTATCGCAGTTCGAGTCCGCATCAAACAAATAACAGACCTACTGCCAATAAGAGAAAGTTGTAATGAAAAATCTACAAATCTACCATTCGTCCTTGCATTGAATACTGTTGCCATATATGGTCTGGTGCCCTCACTGTTCATCTCTAGGTCTTCGACAAAATCCAGAGACAGATATGCAATGTGATAGATCCTGATCTGGCGTCTCGTCTACAGTCACTTTCTCACAGATGCGCTGTGGTTTCCCTCTGTCTTTTTTACAAATATTTTTATGGCAACTGCTCTGACAAGCTACTTTCACTGGTATCCCAACTGCGTGTTACTAGGTTGGGATATCGGTTCCACCCTTTCATTGTCGAAAGAATTAAATTTAACCGCCTCTTCTACTCCAACAGCTTCTTCTCTCGTACTTCACGACAGTAGAACTCTCTTCCTCCTACTTGCTTCCCTGATAGCTATAGTCTTTGATCTTGATCCCCTTCCTTCTCTATATCCTTTCTTCAAACTCCCCACTTTACTCTAGCACTCCCTTTGTGTAACTCCTTGCATGTTAGTGACACTCCCGCTTTGCTTAGAGTGAAAGGATTAAAAAAATATGAACACCTGATAAAAACCAGCAATCTGTCTATTGTCATCTTACAAGGTTCCACCTTAGATAAAAGGCAGGCAAAGTAAAAATTGAGCTATTGGACGAGATCATTTGCAGAGATTCAGACGTTGGCATGCAACAGAGATATATGAAGGGAGCTGGTCAGGTGGTCAGCAGCAAGCGACCTTACAATCACACCTAGTTAAGGAATTGATGATGATGATGATGATGATGATGAAAAACTGATTTCTGTAAAAGCAAATTCTTCTCAGGGCGTAGAAGTTCATGATTTTCCAGTATTGGTTTTTATACATGTGAGTTTTGAATCGGCCTGAGAAATGAAGTGGAGTATTTCCCCGTTGACTTCTCCACGTTTTTTTTTGTTTTTTTTTTAAATTGAATTATCTTTTTTCAAGAATGATTGCCCAACTACAGCTAAGGAGCCCAATCTTTCATACTATTTTACCCATAGCTGTTGGGCGTGTATAGCTGCACTCTTGTGTTTTCCAATCGTATTAGCTCAAAATGAACATAACATCCGTATCCGCGATTTGAATTTTGCCTGCCGATTCAACCCACACATCATTATAAATTGACAGGTTATGTTAATAAAACTTGATGCACATTAGACAACTGATCGATAATACCTTTTCACGACCAATTTATAATGAAGCATATTTCATGATATTTTTACGACCTACAAAATAAATTTATTATCCAAAGTAATAATCAATGGCTAAAAGAAAAGGCTTAAAAGTTCACGTCTCTTAAATAGCTGAACAGGAAAATTATTTACATGTATAAAACACAACATATATATATATATACATACATATATATATATAAAAGACATTTTTTAAATTATAAAAGTCATTTTTTTATGTTTTTACAGTAAAGGCACGTCAAGATAAATGACGGTTACGTATAGGATACAGGTTCGATTCCTGTCGGAGGACGCATATTTTCTATGCAAATTTTTCGGACATTCAGGCCGATAAATGTTGTTTAATACTGTTTATTATAAACAGAGCCTTTACTTAAATATTTGTATCTATAAAAAGAACGTATAAACATAAAAATGTCTTAAAAAATTATTTTCGGACTTTGTCCATTTCATATGGATATATATATATGTATGTATATGTGTGTGTGAAGGGATTTTATTTATAATCATATAATATATCTCATTGTTTTAAACTCATTATTTAGAGGGTACACGCCAAACGCATGTGTATACGCTATAGTTTTATGCTATGGATACGAAAATACAGTTTTAGGTTTAGGTTGATTTTGTTTTACGGCATATCAACACCACAATGGGTTATTTATTGCCGACAAAATTTTTACTGCTGGTTTTTTTTTTCCAAAAATATATAGCTGATAATAATTATTTTCAAAAATTCATTGCTAGTAATAATTGTTTACAAAAATGTATTATTGGCATTAAAACATATTTTTACACTTTAATGGTGCTTTGACCCCAGTTTGGGTGGTAGTCATTTACCCATAGCTGGGACCCTAACAGGTACTACCACCCCAGGTCAGAGTCGACCTGGGAACACCAGTAATTGAGAGGTGGTTCCACGCTCCTCAAAAGATCCTGATCAGAGGCCTTGCTGTTGGACGTAGTTTATCGTCTTACCCAGGACGGATACAGTTTTGAACATATCGATTTTTTAGCAGAATATGGGCTTTCGAGAAGATCCGAAAAAGTGGATTCCTTAAAAAAGTAATTGAACCTTGCTGGGAGTGAAACTCTCTGTGGCTGAGCGTCCTATATTACGCCAGATCAGATGGTGGTTTCTCCTACAAAGGAAGACACGGAGGTCTCATTTCTTTTAAAATAAAATTCCCGAAGCTTTTAATATATTCTGTGAATGTCTCTATATAACTCTCATTATATGTCCCAGAAATTTCAACTGCATAAGTATAAATGTATGTAAATCTCAGCTATATCAGTATAAATCTATGGAAGAAATAGTTTTGTTAATATTTCGATGTTTAGTCACATCATCCCCAGAAAGTTATAATGATAGAGAATAGATACACGCGCTGATATAACTATTTCGAATTTCATCACAGTTAATGTAGCGCAATATTCCTTTTTTATCTTTGGTAATATATTTACACTTACATGTGGCAGAGTTGGATCGGAAATGGATATCAGAAGAAGAGATTTGAAGCAATAGAAGTGTGGTTCTACAGAAGGATACTGAGAATACCATGGACCGAAAATGTGAGAAATTAGGAAATTTAAGAGGACATAGAATAAAAAAAAAGACAATTAGACTTGATATGAGAAGCAACTGAAATTTTCAGGGCACATAATGAGTAAAGAGGCCATGGAAAATTTGATACTCACAAGGCAGACTGAAGGCAAGGGAGACAGTGGAAAAAACACTACCTAGCGAGCTTGTATATTTAGATGACAGAACAGATTTTAGGAGAGATAAAACAAACAAAACACATTTTATTATGAGCTACAAAGGACAGGAAATGGTGGAGAGCCATGATTGCCAACGTTATGAAGGGACATGGAAAATAAAAGAAAATCATCAGTGAAAACTTCTAATATTCATATTTTTTTTTTTTTTTACGCCTAAAGAATGTGACAATATGTATATCTTGCCTATATAACAAGTCTTCAATCTCCGTCATGTACTGAGAGCCAAGACACAATGGAATTATTAATATATTTAAACATGAATGATCAATCTCTTCTCTTAAAACCTGAGATGAATTATTTTTATTGTGTCATAAATTATGCGGACTAGAGATTTACAAAAGAATATTTTTGTTAATATTTTTACTATTATAAGCAATGGGATACCGTTCAAATCTCTTCTAAGATAACCGACGGCAATTTGCATCTGTGGAAGATCGGACAACATGGAGGTCGAAACGTTTGTTAGAAAATAACAAAAAGATGAGGTTTCTCCACATTATTCAGGGTATAAAAATAAACATTATTGATTTAGTGTTATCTGTCAAATATATTTGCAGCTGATAAAATTTTTTTTTTCTAAGCGTAAAAAAATGAAAAAAGAAAGAGTTTACTATAAAACAGTACGTGTATTTTTTTTCGGAATCCTGACTTAGTATTAGGTTGGTGCAAAAATAATTTCGTTTTCTAACATATGTTACTATGTGAGAAAACGAAATTATTTTTGCACCAACCTAATAATTTTCAATTACACGTGTTTTTTTCGGCGATAGAACTAGTTATCTACATTATAAATGCCGTGAGCGTAAATACTTTTGGCTGATACATTCTAAATCTTTTTAAGTTGTATAATCCGTAAGGAAAAAAGGGTCTTTTTTTACAGAAAATTAGGGAAATGACCGATACAATGTGTTACCAACAAAATCAAAACAAAGAATGATCTTAATAAGCCAAACATCATTTATAAAGAAAAATGACATTTCGAAAATTATCGATAATATCTTATCACAAAGAAAAGAGTACTGAACTATTAAGTCCTCCTATATGTCAGTGAATGCTGGATAATCTTCTCACATATGAATTTGATTGATTCGTTTTTTACGGTTTACCAACACTTTGCGGGTTATTTAAAGCCCCCCCCCCACCTAAAAAAATACTTTTTAGATTGTAAGAATTTTTTGAGATACTAATGATTTTAACGATACAAGTTTCTCTAATTAACTTATAGCTAGGAGGGAGAAGAGGTGGAATCATCCCTTCCCCAAGGGTATTTGCACGTGTAAATGAAGATAATGAATATAATTGAAATTGGAACTCGGCTCTTCGATGAATCATTTCAGAGCCATTATCGATAACACCACCTACACACCCAAGCTTAGAACACCTGCTATTCCCAAGCGGTCAGCAATCAAGATACTGACTAGGCTTGAAGTTGACGTACGACAATCGGTATTTCAACGCTATATGACTGTAAGCATCTCACAGATGAAGAAGAGACTTGAATCGACAGAAATGTTGTTATACAGAAGGATGCTGAGAATACTATGAACTGAAGGCATGAGCAATAACGAAGCTTTAAAAATGGGAAACAAAATGGACACATATACTTAACATCAGAAAGCGAAAGTTGAAATTTCTAGGTCACATATTGGGAAAAGAGGGCTTAGAATATTTGACACCCACAGAACATACCAAAGGGAAGGAGAAAATCAGCGCATAAGATACCTAACGAGTTCGTTTAAATGGATAGCACAACAGTTTAGTAGAGATAACAAAAGAGAAAAATTTACTAAGAGCTATACAGGACAGGAAATTGTGGAGAGCCATGATCGCCAACATCCTGAAGGGACACAGCACATAAAAGAAGTTAGTATTAACAAAATTTGAAGAATTCTAATTTATGTAGAAAACTGACTATAAAAACGGCTTTTATAGGTGAACAGTGAAATAATAGGTGAACTCAACCAGATTCTTTTTGCGTCTTTCTGAATATAGTGCCTGTATTCACGCATAAACTTACTCATGTTAATATGTAATGTGATGCATTCCTAAACATGGTTCTATAGTATAAATACTGATAGTTGTCCAAAGACTTACACAGTGATTCTGGTTGAACAAAGAGCAGTTTGCAATCCCCATGGAATATCCCAACATTACACCAAGATGAAGGATCAAGTTCTTTCGGCCTGGACAGTCTTTGAATAAATAAATGTAAGATTACAGTTTTGACATTTTCCCCTGAGTAATAACACTTGAACCGTTTCTCAGAATTGCTTTCTCAGATCGGGTGACGTTTCAGAGAACATACAATTCAAAATGTTTCAGAGAACGTAAAATTCAAAATGTTTCAGAGAACATACAATTCAAAATGTTTCAGAGAACATACAATTCGAAATGTTTCAGAGAACATACAATTCAAAATGTTTCAGAGAACATACAATTCAAAATGTTTCAGAGAACATACAATTCAAAATGTTTCAGAGAACATACAATTCAAATTTTCAAGCTTACGGGTACATTTAAGGCAACAAGTATAAATACAAATCAAATAAGTACACACCGTAGATTTGTTTAAGAAAAATAAAAAAAAATTCAAATTACTGCGAATTAATCAACCTACGTTATTTTTTTTTTGTTTTTATTACAAAATTTCGGCCGATATGTTAGGATATCAGAATAGATGAAATGTCATCAAATTAAAGGCATAAAAGTCAATTGCTAGAAGTGTATGTGACATTCAATAGTTCTTGAGTATGACCCATTAATTTTTCTTTCATGCTTTTTACAAGAATAACTTATTTTACAAGAGGCAAACTAATTTTTGATTTTAGTGCTTGACATTATAAAAGAAATAGCAAGTATATTGACAGCAATCCAAATAACTTGTTGAAGAAAGAGGATATCTACTCTCGGAATTCCAGACAACATTGAATTAAATTCGCATATCAAATTTCGTCTTAGTAACGAATATGTAGGTAATGTAACGATTATCATCGCTGAAAGAGAAATCAGCTGGACGAATTAAAGTTCAAGCCTAGTCTACTGCGTACAATGTCGCGTTAATGCTCTTGAAAATGGCGTAATTGCATTTCTTCTTTCTACATCTACGGGTTAAATAGTAGGGTAGACTGGGCTCTATAATCTTTGATTGTTGCCAGTTTAGGAGATGGACTATCCTAAATTCAAAAAGAAAAAATCAAGAAAAAAGAATCTATGGAGAGCATTATCGTTTTTCGTCCTGAAGAGAAGCAGCATTAAAGAAAAAACGCTTTTATAAGTTAGGCATCCTCTACCCTATCAGTAAGGCTTGCATAAAATCTTGATAATTGACAATCCCTTTCACAAAAAAATAAATAAATATAAAAAATGGAGTAAGAAAAATGCTAAGTTTAGCACTCAATCTTCAAAGAAATACTTAGTTTGTTAATACCGAAAATTACGAAATTTAGGCTCTTAATTGCTGTTATTCCCATGTCTACTCTGACCTAGTTTTGGTGAAACCTGTTAGGGTCCCAGCTATGGGAAAATAGTGAACCCCACAACAAAAATAAAAGAAGAAAAAATGAAAATATAAAAATACGTTTTTACAGTAAAAATACCAGCAATATATATTTAAAACAAAATGACCAGCAATATATTTTATAACAAAATGACAAACAATGCATTTTATAACAAAATGAACAACAATGCATTTTATAACAAAATGGTCAACAATACATTTTATAGCAGAATTATCAACAATACATTTTATAGCAAAATGACCAATACATTTTATCAGTAGTTGAGAGCATGCAGTTGCGGTCAAAATATATTTAGTTGAAGCCATAAAATTGTGTTCAAAATATTTAGATTTCGGCATTAAATAACCCATAGAGATGTTGATATGCCGTTCAGTGAAGAAACACGAAGAAAAACTGTTCAAAATATAACTGAAAGTATAGTAAATGCTGATTATGAGAAATAAATATAAAACTAAAGAATAAATTAACCTTACTCTGAGACAACCCAATAAATAGGGATGGAAACTACAGAATTATTTACTTTGTCTGGCCTAAAGTCACGTCCAGTGAGGCTTGAACTCACTACTCGTGTAACTACGTTCATAACCTTAATGCTATAGTAAAGGACTTCTCAAGAAAAATAATAAATGTTTTTTTTGAAAAAAAAAAAAAATCATTTTGTTCCATGCCAAGTATCAACATCTTTTTACGTGTTGTAATAGTGAGCTAGTCTATTTGACCATTAGTAAATTCGATTTTTACTGGGTGACCCATAATTCTTTATTTGTGTCAAATGAAGTTAGGCTTTCTATGTATAAAAATGTTATGACTATTATTGGACAGAGGCAATAAGGTCTATAGTGATTTTCCAAGCGTAGCTTAGATGTGGCACAAGGCCAAAATTAGGGAGCACCCGGTGAGGATCGAACTCACTTGTAATTGTTCTAGCGAGCCAAGCTTGCTAACCATTACACCGCCTCGAGGTGCCCCAAATTAGGTCTATAAGATTAGCCAATCGAATCTTACTTCACCATACAACGTGTTGGAATGATATCGTTTGATTTTCATAACCTATTATAGTTGATCTTTCAGCAACTTGTGATTATAAACAGAAAAAATAAGGCATAAAAAGGAATTTTCAAAGATGTTTGAGCAAAACTGTGAAACATAAGACCTATTAAGCATACCTAAAATAAAAATCCAGAAAACAATTCTGAAAATATATTTAAGTAAATAAAATTTATTATTTTATACCTATTTTTTGTAGAGATAGTTGAAATTTCTCTAACGAGGAAAGTAGACTTGGAGAATTTCACACTCATAGAAAATACAAGAGGAGCAGAAAGAAACTGCGAGTAAACTACCAAATAGGTTTGTATACATGGATAACAGAACAGGGACAAACATTGATTAGGGGTACAAAGGAAGAGAAGTTGCGGAGGGCCATTATTGCCCATGTCCTGATGAGACAGTGTACATAAAAGAATATTTGAGGTTACAATGATATAAAAGGTTTGGTTTGGTTTACGGCATATCAACCTCAATGGGTTATTTAATGCCGACCAGATTTTTATTGTTTGCAACATTTTTTCTTCAAAAATGTATTGCTGGCAATATTTTTTTCTTTTTCAAGAATGTACTGCTGGTAGTAATTTTTCCAAAAAAGTATTGATGGTATTAAAGCCTATTTTTATACTTTCATAGTGTTTTGGCCCCAGTTTGGGGATTATCTATTTGCCTATAGCTGGGAGCCTAAGAGTTACTACTATCCCGGATCAGGGTGAACCTGGGAACACGAGTAATTAAGAGGTGGTTCCACGCTCCCCAAAACCTCCTGATCAGAGGCCTTGCTGTTAGACGTAATTTATCGCCTTACTCAGGATGCGGATGCAGTTTATCGTCATACCCAGAACGGCAATATAAAAGAAAGAATTGCTTTAAGTAATTATGTATCTAAAAATGGCTATTATAACGTGTAAACATATTTTCATTTTACGAATTTATTTTTATAATGAAAACATAGACGTTATATGAAAAATATGTCTGAAAAATATGACCAGAAAATAATAAGCAATATTACAATGAAAAATGTGAAAAAATTTGCACTTTGTGCTAAACCATACCAGTAATAAAAAAAAAATGGAGAAATAATTTATTTTCAATATCATTGAATTTCATTTTAACAGATTAATTTAACAGGAAGGATTTTCTTAAAAAAATGTATTAAAAAAATTAAAAATGAAAATTAAAAATAATTATAGATTTTTTACTAGAACATTTTGTTCCGAAAAATGTTCAGAACCAAATTAAAATGTTTGCAGTTATCTCCCGAATAAAGTAATTTAGTTCAGGTAAAAAATAGGAACTACAATGTTAAACAAATATGACAGGTAAACTCTAAAGGTGTTTATAAGCACAATGGTACGTACATCTTGAATTAAAATCGGTCTTGTGCATAAAATGTCTTTATATAAAATTTTACACGAATTAAATTCGTTGAAATTTCTTAAATGAATCAATGTCATGACTTATTTTTGACTAACTTTCCATAAGATTTTGACTGCTTTTTATCCCATTTCGTACAAAACAAGTAAATTGGGGCAGAATGTACAATGAACTAAGTGTTGTGATAAAACAGCAACAAAAATAAAATGAAAGAACAGCTAGTCAAAAATGAATTATTATATGAAATTAATAATTCATCAAAGGATTTAAAAACTGAAAACGTTGATGAATGTAAACAGGAATGTTCCATGAAGATTAGTTATAGCCATTTAACAAGGAAACGCTGACACGTGCAGTAGAAATCAACAGGAATTGAAAGTGAAAATGAAATTACACTTTGAAAATAACGAAGACCTCATTTCTTCGCCTTTTCTATGACCAATCTTAATTGTTTTATTACCCATTAAGTAGAAGAATATTTTCACCACAAGTCCGAAAAATAGGTTACTACTACACACAAAAACAATGGTTAAACATCGGAAAACATAAGGAAAATTAATTTCTTTTAATAATATGTGAAAATAATCACTCTTTGCCTGATGAAGGTCGCGAGACCGGAAACACGTGTATCAAAATTATGGAAAATAAAGTATAATATATATTTAAAAAAATACACATTATAACCAAAAACATTTGCGGTTTTTCTGCTTTCTTTAATATATATATATATATATATATATATATATATATATATATATATATAGTGTAGACATAGGAATCAACATTGGAGGGTGATTGTCATTTCACACTTCAATGTTATAAAGAGAATAATGAAACGGAAAACAGTCATCCTGTAGTATTGATTTCTATTCCCACTGTATATATTTGAATATATATATATATATATATATATATATATATATATATATATATATATATATATATATATATATATAATGCAAATATCATTCTAATTATATATTGAGCTTTATCGCAAAATTCTTTGGGAGTAACTTATGAAAGTCGAAAAGGTTATAATTTGAACAATTGTTCAGCCTCTATTCTGGTATCAAGCAGAATAGGGGCTGAAAAAAAGATGAGAAAGATTAAAAAGAGTAGTTTTTTCTTTATGCAATTATTAATGACCAAATTAATAATAGCATAAAGAAAAAGTCTTACACGCACACAGACACACAAGCACACAAGCAAACACACACACATATATATACATATAGAGAGAGAGGGTGAGAGAGAGAGAGAGAGTGAGTGTGTGTGTGGGGGGGACATACGTGGAAAAAAGAGTCAACAACAGTGTAGATACAGGAATGTGTTGTGCGTGTATACGTGTGTGCGTGCATTGTATTATGAAAAAAAATGTACCCGTTTTCGTTTTGTACATTACATTCATGAAATTATGTATGCGTGTATGTGCGTGCGTCGGTATATATATATATATATATATATATATATACATGTGAATCCTCTTCTTCTCCCTCCAGCTATGGGTAAATAGCAGGACAGGCTGGGTTCTATAACCTTGGATGGCCAAGGACAACTCTGAATTCAAAACCTGCGGAGGGTCGTTTGGGGACCTTGTGGCACTTAGTGCACCAGGTCTCTGAATTCCGCCCTTCAAAAAGTGTGGATGGTCCTGCACGAAACCTTCACCACGATAATCAAATCTCATGTGCTGTTGTCGGGCTGTCGGTTTCCTGGAAACTAATCTGCTTGACCCTCATACATGGAATTCGATGGGAGAGTCGACTATATATATATATATATATATATATATATATATATATATATATATATATATAGTCTAGACAAAAGAATCAATATTGGATGACGATTGTCATTTTCACGCTTCACTGGTATGAAGATAGCAATGAAACGGAAAACAGTCACCTTGTATTATTATTAGGTTGTTGCAAAAACAATGTCGTTTTCTCACATAGTAACATATGTGAGAAAACGACATTATTTTTGCACCAGCCTAATAATTCCTATGTCCATTCACTATATATATATATATATATATATATATATATATATATATATAATGAGAGAGGGACATTGTGGACAAAAGAATCAACAACAGTGTAGATATTGGAATATGTTATTGTGTGTGTGTGTGTGTGTGTGTGTGTGTGTGTGTGTGTGTGTGTGTGTGTGTGTGTGTGTATTGCATGATAAAATATATGTACCCTTTTTGTACATTACATATATGAGATTATGTATGTGTGCATGCGCGTGTGTGGGTGTGTGTGAATACGCACGAGCCAATCTTAAAAAGCATATTTAAAACTCGCTCAGTTGTTTTTCAAAATGAAAAATTGTGAAATATTAAAATAACATGGAAAAGCAAAATAAAGATTTCTTTTTAACTCGAAGAAAGAGAGAAAATTAATGAATTAAACAAATCATATCTTAAACGAAATTCAATAATGGAGGCATCAAAACAGAATTCACAAAATTATCAAAAACATGTGTAACAACATCAATAAATAAATAAATAAATAAATAAAATAATTTATATTTCTAATGAGAACAATTTTAGCGAATTTTAAATACTTAAAATAATATTAACATAAATAAGATGAGTGAGAAAAAGAAAAAACTTTAAATTTCGGTTAATTTTTCAATTTAGTAAAAATATTAAAAACTGCTGATAATATATAAAAAATCACGCACATATATAAAATATAGTATAAACACTCCTTTAAAGTAAAAAAAATATATATACATAAATAAAAATAAATACTTGCATTACCAAAAGATGAAAAAAAGAAAAAAAAGAACGAAAAAAAGACGCAAACGAAAATTACTTAAAAGAATTCAATAACAATGTACTGTAACAGAATGCGCTAATTTCGCTTACCTTCCGTCGCCGATGTTAGTCGATTTTCTCAAGGAACACTGAATGAGACAGGACAATTTATAGTGGCATTATATGTATGAGGCATCATCACTATCGTTTACAATTTGCCACCATCGTCACAGTCATTATGACAAACTGTAAAAACGTAAACCGTGGTTTCATTGTCTTCTCTCTTATCATCATCGGGTTCAATTGTTTTTTCTTTTGAAGTGGTGTGGGCGTGATGCGAAATGAAAGTGGTGATCTGTGTAGTTTGTGGTGGCCAGATTTTATACGGATTCTGTTTTGAATACCACAGGACTGACAATAAATATTTGAAAATTAATATAAACTTACACAAATGATACCTTTACATATGCGCAGATAGAGCCACATTATATTTCTCTCTTTTTGCATACGCTATCAATTTTATAAAGTAATATTAAATTAATCATCACACCTAGCTGGTTTAAAGGGTGGAGTCGGTAAGATGGGCGCCGTTCTCTGCCTTAAAACGACAGTAGCGCTGACTTGAGGGCTATTCTCGTTGTCTCTTGCATGTTGTGGGAGGGCCTGTAACAATTCTGGGAAATCCTCCAAATAGTTTGTTCACAAAGTCATGATCATAACGATACCTTGAACGAAATGTATACATACTTGACAAAGAAAGATATACTCACAGGTTTTCCTATTATCATCTATAGATAACTATATTCAATAAAGGAGATGCTACTCAACATTTCGGAGATGCTGACAAGCGTTAACAAAACAAATGTAATACGAACTTTTACTCGTATACTCTGTGAGCAGTACCGTTTTTGATCAGTACTCTCTGTGAGCAGTACCCTTTATTAGCAGTACTCGTTTTGAATAGTACACATATAATTAGCTAGGAAAGTGGATTACGGTTAAAAAGGATGGTCGATTGAAAGAAATAACCACTTAATTGGAAGGGACATAATGAAACATATGTAATATATTGTCCGTTATGTAAAGCCATAATCAAAACAGCAAAACAGGCTTATCGGCTTAAGCATATGACCCTAATAAAATAACGTGTATAATATATATATATATATATATATATATATATATATATATATATATATATATATATATATATATATATATATGTGTGTGTGTGTGTTTGTGCCCAAGGTACTAATTCGAATGAGAGCGTGACTGGTGGTGTTACACACACACACACACACACACATATATATATATATATATATATATATATATATATATATATAGAGAGAGAGAGAGAGAGAGAGAAGGAGAGAGTTAATTTGAAATACTGTATTTGAAGGCAAAGTTGCAGTTTTTTTCAGGTGGCTTGCTGGTAAGGAGGCATCTAAGGCGATAAGGCTTTGTGGCATATATATATATATATATATATATATATATATATATATATACACGCACACACATATGTATATACATATATATATATATATATATAGTGTAACCCGGATATAAGAGAGTTGTCGGAACCGGGTAAGTCTCTTATATCCGGGTTTCTCTTATATCCGGGTTTGCTCTATTTTGTTTAGGTAAGTATGGCTCTAATTTGGGAACAGAGAAAATCTCTCTTATATCCAGGTTTCTCTTATATCAGGGTCTCTTATATCCGGGTTACACTGTATATATATATATATATATATATATATAGCACAAAGCCTGATTGCCTTAAATGTCTCCTTACCAGAAAACCACTGATAAACCAATTATATATATATATATATATATATATATATATATATATATATATATATAGATAGATAGATAGATAGACAGATAGATATATTCTTTGATCTAAGCCGGTAGAGATTAATTTCACTGTTTGTAAAAAGACAAAAAAATAATAGACCAAAACAAGTGTATCTACTAAAATTGTGTGTAGTAATAAGATATATATGTGTGTGTTTGACTCTCTCTCTCTCTCTCTGTATGAGTGTATTTCCAAGGGAACTAATTCGAATGATACGGCGGAAAGAGGGTGTTAGACAATATTTTGCTTAGTACGTCGTATACAATAATTATCAACCTAATTAGTTTATAAAAAAAAAATACTATCCTTTATTTCCGTGAATTAGAAATTAAAAACCTCCTCTTTTTCTTATAGATAGAAAGAATGAGTATCACAGATAAAGCGGATATGCATAAAAAAAAACTAAGAGAACTAACAAGACGAAAGACATGCTCATCAACAGGATGCATAAAACACAAGGGTGGGTCATTGATATTAGAGAAAGAAAAAATACTTCTGAGATTGAATGATTACAGCGAAAAACTCTTCCACGACAAAAGAGAACAAAAATATTGACGGAAATATTAAAATTTGAAGTGGAATCTGAACTGTTAAATATAGACGGAATTGTAATATAGACAGCCTTAGATGATTCTGACATCGACAAGATCAGAGAAATAATAAACAAAATCTCCGACAGTGGTGATAAACATGAAAACCTAAGTATATCTATTTTCATAATACTGCTTAAGAAGCCAGGTACAAGAATATAAGAACTCCATAGGACAATCAGCCTAATGAGCCATATAATAAAAATTCAGTGTCTGTCTATATTTCTGAGATGACACATGGCACAGTGGATAAAAGTGTTGGTTAGATCCAGTGACAGGACCCAAAGAGTGTGAGTTCAATACCCTGTTAAGGCAGTGGAGAACTTTCATAACTGGGAAATTAACAGGAGATAACTGATAACTGACATCCATTAAACATGGCACGTGGAACTAGAACAGTCTGCCCCAGTGAGCGAAATAAAGGTTCGACATAAAGTCCAACATTCTAACCACCTGAAGATGGTCGGATCGTACAACGGCTGAAGCGTTGTAATAAATATGGCGACAAGATGAGGACAATAGACCGAATAATGTAGATAGTGTATAATAAAACTTATCATCCGAATTCTGATGAAATAGAGCGCGCAACAGAATCAGACTAAATAGGACAGGAAAAGTGCGGGTTCGTCAAAGACACTGGAACAAGGAAGATGATATTCACGCTCGGAATGTAATCAAAAAGAGCAATACAAATACAGGAGGACCTGTACCTATGTTTTATAGACTACGCAAAGGCGTTCGACAAAGTACGCCACAAAGATCTGTTGGAACTGCTCAGCAATCTTGATATATTTGGGAAAGATATTAAAATAACCTATATTGTCATTGGAATAACCTATACTGGCAGTAAACTGCTTACACACGGAGAGAAAATAAATTCAGCAGATACACGAAAATAGAAAGTCTTGTAAGAGAACGATGCGTCATCTCAACCGACTTATTCAACCTATACAGCGATGTGATTCTGAGAGAATTAGAAATCCTACCAGGATTTATTATTGGCGGGCACAATCTTAACAACATAAGATATGCAGATGACACAGTTTTGCTAGCAGAAACGGAAAGGAAGCAACAAAAACTCCTACAGAAGGTAGCGAGAAGAAAGCATTAAACATCAACTGCAAGAAGACAGGTTGTTAACAAAAGGATGGGCTGAAAGTGCGATTTGAAAATCGCAAATACCAAAATTAAATAAGTACAAAAAATTGAATATCTAGGAATTGTTTTAACATTTGACGGAAAGTGGATCTCTGAAAACTGAAGGCGCATTGGGATAAATAAAGATACATTCCAAAAGCTAAGCAGAGTATTAAGAAATAGAAAACTTCGCTAGTAACTAGAAAAATAGTACTAAACTGTCACGTGATATCTGTCCTCCGGAATGGCAAAGGGAGCTGGACAATCTTCTCAAAGATGAAGAGACTTGAAGCAACAAAAATGGGGTTCTACGGAAAGATTCTGAGGATACGATAGACCAATTATGTGAGCAACGACGGAGTTTTAGAGAAATGGGAAAAAAGGGAACTTATACTTAACATCAGGAATAAACAGTTAAAATTTCTAGGGCACATAATGAGGAAAGGGAACTTGGAAAATCTGATACTCACAGGATAGATGAAAGGCTTGAGGGACAGAAAAAAAACAACAAATAACATACTTAGTAAGATTGAGCAAATAGATGGCAGAAGTGGGTTTAGGAAAAATAATAAAAAGACAAAATTTATTAGGAGCTGCAAAGGACAAGAAGTTGTGGAGAGCCATGATTGTCTACGTCCTGAGGAGACACAGCACATAAGAAAGAAGATTGATCAGCAAAGCATACAAACACGCAGACTCAGAAACTTGTAATATTTCATAAGCGACATATTTTCGGGCATATGTATATAGCGTGCGATAGGTAAATTGTCGTCTAAATTACGTAAAAGTGAAAATAACAATGACATTTTAACACACACACATACACACACACACACACACACACACACACACATATATATATATATATATATATATATATATATATATATATATATAAAACTACACAAAAATATCGTGAAATACGAAAGAGTAGATTTATTGCCTAAAATCGCCATCACCACGGCCTCAAAAACGGCTTCGGAATCTTCTGCAACTCTTCTGGATGGTCTCCTTAATTAAGTTAGTGAATGCTGCTATAATCCTTTCCTTCAGTTCATCTTTGGTCTTACAAGGAGTTTTGTTGGTCTCTTGCTCAACTCCGCCCCACACATAATAATCAAGGAGGTTGCAGTCTGGGGTGTTAGTTCGCCATATGTAAGGGGTGATGAGGTCGCAGAAATTGTCTGATTGCCGTGACTGGGTTCTCCTTTTTCTGTGGTATGGTGCAGAGTCCTGTTACCAGCAGCCACCCTCTTGACCCAGTGCAGCACTACCTCCTCAAGGCACGATGTAGGATTTCGTGTTGAGTTTGTTGGGAAGATGACTGGAAGCATAACGTCGCCATCGCTAGGGATCACTAAAAACACCATGATGTTGACTGGATATATCATCCAACTCTTTCAGAATCCTCTGCCCTGTCCTCTGAAATGTTTGTATTGGAGATTCCGGCGCGAATGCCAAGTAGTACACCATGTCGTTTCCAAATTTCTGGCGGAGTGAATTGCATTATGATGCTTGTTTTCTCACAGACGGTGCCTAACTGATCCTCCTATAGAGTGCAGTCGACAAAATCCAAAACAAAC
Source organism: Acanthosepion lycidas (assembly GCA_963932145.1). Lineage (NCBI taxonomy): Eukaryota > Metazoa > Mollusca > Cephalopoda > Sepiida > Sepiidae > Acanthosepion > Acanthosepion lycidas. The sequence continues at coordinate 131,687,981 of OZ010582.1, read as the reverse complement.
AACGAACATGCACGAAATTTAAAAATATAAAATGGCAACAATTTACCCATCACACCCTGTATATCCAGTGACGTGGCAGAAATTTAATGGATATAGACATTTAAATATGATGATAGTGGCCTGCTGAATTTCATTTCATTTCATACATTAGTATGGAAAAGAAGGTAATTTAAGCGGCAATTCTGAAGGGAGAAATCTCTTGTTGATGAAAGAGATGAGAATGACCAAACTGGTTTAAGCAGACAGAAAGACAACAGTAGCAATAAATAACTACTCTTTACACACGGAGGTATACAACAGAGCAGCGGTTTCCAACCGATTTGGGGCTATGCCCCACTTTGATATTTCTAAAATTATGGTGCCCCCCTTGTAATATTTAATTCTTACATATTCAAAATCTTACTGCAATTCATGGGAAGGAAGCTTAAAAAAAACCTTAACTTCGTCCCAAACAAGACTCCAAAGATCATGGCGTCCATTAAAGTAAAAAATTAAAAAATAACAAAAAGATATAATTTCAAAACATATAATAGAGAACTGAAAGTCAGAAATATAAAATATTTGAATGAAAGTTTATTCTGTAATAAACTTTGATCATTTTAATCATGAAATAATAATGCAAAATGAAATTTGAGCTCACTAGAAAACAATCCACTGTTAATAACTCATTCTCGAATTGCCCCCTTATTCTGTTGGTACAGTAAGCCGAAGGGTGCACATCCTATGCATGCGCCACCAAAATATTACCATGCCCAACCAGTGGGGCATATGCCCCATGTTGGGAATCATTGCAATAGAGCATCTCTGAGCGCACTAAACGTCAAACCTTGGAGATGACCAAGCTGGGTACCATTCCTGTCAGATAAAAACAAAAATAACTGAGGTTGCAGTTCAATAACGGTAAAAGAAAAATGTGTCCAGTAGAAGACTGTGGTACAAGTCCGAAAGTATGGGGTACCCAGTGATGAACGGACTCACTAGACAGTCATAATTGATCTAACGAGAAAAGCTTGCTAACCATTACCCAACGCCGAAGTTCCCACATAGAGATTTTCTAAACGTAGCTTTGATTTAGCACGGGGCAGAACACATGGAGCACCCTGTGAGGATCGACTCACTATACAGTCGTAATTCATCAAGCGAGACAAGCTTGGTAACCATTACACCACCTCGAAGTGCCTAACAACATGAAAATATGGATGCATCTGGAGCAACGGTTCAAACTGCTAGTGGTGATGTGTTGGTTGTGTAATAGTATGAAGAATATTTTCTTGTAATACATTTGGACCATTGATAACAATAAAAGATCGTTTAAATGAAGTGAGCCTACTTAGGTGTCGTGGTTGATCACATAGCTCATTTTATGGCTATACGGAACCCATCCTCTATAGTCACTCCAAGCAGGAGAACACATTCTCTCTCTCTCTTTCTCTCTCTGCCCCTTTTTTTTAATATGCGGTGTCCCATTAGGACATAGGCGATCATGGCTCTCTACAGTTTTCCGTCCTTTGTAGCTCTTAATAAATTTGATTTTGTTGCTATTTCTCCTAAACCCTCTTCTGCCATCCATTTACTCAAGCTCACTCTGTTATGCGTTGTTTTCTTCTGTTCCTCTTGCCTTCAATCAGTCCTATGAGTATCAGATTTACCAAGCTCTCTTTCTTCATTATGTACCCTAGAAATTTCATCTGCCTCTACCTGATGTCAAGTATAAGTTTCCTTTTTGTTTCCATTGTCTTTAAAACTTCTTTGTTGTTCATATATTCGGTCTATGCACAAATCCAATATAGTAACAAATTGTTGTCATGGAACACAGGAATTATTTTTATGCTAAACTGACCTTCATAGTGATGGATCACAGTCCCAAAGAGAACTTTTGGGATGTGGTAACAAGGGAGATACGAACCTTGTGAAGCCAACCAATCTAGAAGAATTTCGACATGGCATAACAGTATGGGTCCAGATTTAGAACAGTGTCGAATCAATGCTAAGAATAATTTAACCGATTCTAAAATCAATATGGTACCCAACCCTGTACCAAAAGAGCGTATCGAATACAGTACCTGGTATATATATATATATATATATATATATATATATATATATATATATATATATATATATATATATTTGAGGAATAAAAAATATGGGATTATATTAAACATAAGATACAATGATATCCACGTTTAAAATGTAACGTACCTTTCGACCGACACATTTTCAAACACAATCGTCGGTAATCTAAAACGGAGTACTAACAAGAAAATATTTTATTAATACCGTAATAAAACAGGATGGTATTGCACAGGGCTAGGAACCTCGACATCTTGGAGTCTGTTATCATCAACATACGTAGGCCGGCCCTTTGCGTACAACGGGAGATGAAGTTTAAGTTGGCCTTATTCGGGGAAACTGTTACATGATTTGAGGTAAAACAATTTTTTTTTGTTCCCCCCCTTACCATCCTGTTTTATTACGGTATTAATAAAAAAATTTCTTGTTAGTACTCCGTTTTAGATTACCGACGATTGTGTTTGAAAATGTGTCGGTCGAAAGGTACGTTACATTTTAAACGTGGATATTATTATATCTTATGTTTAATATGATCCCATATTTTTTATTCCTCAAATGTTTGATTAGATTTGGCAGTACTAGAAATTTGTTTATATATATATATATATATATATATATATATATATATATATATATATATATATATATATATATCAATGAATTTAATCTGTCTATGTCTCTCTCTCTCTCTCTATATATATATATATATATATATATATATAGGGAGAGAGAGAGAGAGAGAGAGAGAGAGAGAGTGAGAGATTAATTCCATTGATCGACTATTTCAAATTACGAATACTCCTTTGCGGATAAGGAGGAAATTCAGTCAGAAATTGTTCCAAGATCATTTTGAAAGAAATATGGTGCAACCTTTCGACTTTCTTATATCATTATCAGGTTGGTAGAGAAAAATTATAGTTTAAGAACCTGCATCCACAAATGTATATATAAAAGAAAAATGAATAAATAAACACACAAACACGTCACACTTCGCCTACTTCACAACACTCTTTGTCCACGTGACTACACTCACCAGTTCTGCGAGCATTAGTCTCTATCTACCCTGATGATTATGTGGCGGACTACAGCACTTTTATTTAACTTAGATAAGGAAACCAAACTGACGTGAAGAAAATGAGGATAAGTCAAAGACATCATTACACATAAAATTTGTATTTAACAAGATGTACAGACAAGGATGTGAAAGAAAGGCATGCATTGAGTAAAACAAGAGTTGTCTCTCTTTAACTATCAATTGTTCCAAAGTTCAATGAAAGAAATAAGATTGTAATAGTTTCTGGTAATAAATGTTTTCAACAGTTTTGCTGTGTAAGAAAAATTATGTGTGTATAGGGAATATTCAGCATGTGAGTGGTTGTGTGAGTGAGAAGATAAGCGCGTGGTTTCAACTGTCATGGATTTCTGTGGCAGCTGAGGACTCACTGGTTTACTAAGAATTTTCTTTGCTTATATAGGTGACCATCGGCTCTGAAACGCTGTGCGGGAAGAATCACGCTTCACTTGCCGACAATCTAATTGGTTGGCATTGACCAATTAGCGATCGAGCTTTGGGGAGATTCACGAAAACCTTCTGTGATCCGATTCTCTCAAAAGCGCACGAAATCAACTACATGAAAATATAGCGATTATAAAATTGTCGCATTACACAGTAGTGTTGATTTATTATGCAATGAATGCTTGTTGTTGTATAATTTAATTTACGTAAGTATGTATGTGTGTGATGATGATTATCATCACAATGTCATAAGAAAGTCGAAACCATGGACCATATTTCTTCCAAAATGAACTTTAAACAATTTATTATGGAATTTTCTCGTCTTATTCGTAATTTGAAAAAGTTGATCAATAGAACATTTAATATACACACAATTGAGAAAAAGAGAGAGAGAGAAAGAGAGAGAGAGAAAGAGAGAGAGAGAGAGATTCACTAAATTTAATCAGATGCAATCGATTCAGACAGAAGCATATTCTATTGAACATATCCAGGTAGAAGGTCTGGTTGCCTTTAAAATTACCATTCAGAATTATAACTTGTTCTAGGGTTTGAATATCAACCAAAGGCACAGAGATTAACTTCACAACTATGACAGCCAACAAGCAGGCTATCTATCTATCTATCTATCTATCTATCTATCTATCTATCTATCTGGACTTAGAGAGCAGAGGAGAGTAGAATGATAACGTATTTTTAAGACTTTATACCTTATTTTATTCATAATTAACCTGATAACAATATGGTGCATATCAGATATGTTTTCTATTTGCATCTTGATATATGTATACTACTTGACTCAATGTCAATAGTTGTACTCAACGAACAAACAAATAGACGAAGGATTTGGAGAATCATTTGAAGTCGAATAATGAAAGTGAAATTAAAAACTGATACGGGGAGTCAAAATTGTTCAAGCATCTTTCATTTTCTTTTCTTCTTTGCATTCTCTTGCATTTACGGTAAGAGAAAGAAAGAGTGAGAAATAGGTGGAGTAAAGAGAGAGATAGAGAGAGAGGAAAGAGAGAGGGGAAGTATAAGAGAGAGAGATGGGGAGGAGAGTGAGGTGAGAGGTAAGAAGTGAAAGAAAAAGAGATGGAAACAAGGGAACGGAGAAAAAATTAACGAAGTTATCATTTACGAACCTTAGCTTAGCATAATTTGGCACAGAATCACAGGTACAGAACACTCTTCCCTAACCCAACGTCGAGGCACATCAAAAAGGTAAGAATTTGAAGAAAATCGAAATTTGGGGAGATAAATAAAAAGAGGAAAATGGAGAAGCAAGATAACAGAGAAACAAGAGAAATGGTAATATTAACTGTTTCCTTATAAGGAAATATTTAGCATTCGTTGACCGAGCAGCCAGTACTACTCTCAGTTACATTAAAAAAAATCTTTCTCTTAAAATATTTTTTCAGGATAATAGGATTTTCAAGTCAGGTAGCTGTTATCATTCTTTCCATTATTGATGGCAGTTCATTTCTAACCTTTTTTCCTGAAGTAGTGTCAAATGTCGCCATCTTGATTATGTTATTATTTTCTCTTCGAGTTACATTAGATATCCATTTTAGTTGTTACCGTTGTTGAAAGTTCACAACTAATGTGATTTCTATTATTTGGCATGATTCTTTGCTTGTGACTCTGCAGCGCCAAAATGATAGTCGTCACCGAAACAGACCTCATTCGCTCAAAGTCATTTTTAACCGTTGGTCTGAGGAATCAGTTTTATACAGCAAGTAGTTAAGATATTTCTGAACGGGTTTGGCGCCATCGATGACATCCATATGAAAGTCTTGATCTGAATAGGCTATTTAAAAGAATGAATTGAGTTTTCAGTTTAATGATTTGGTTTTGTCACAATTTGTGTTGTTGGGCAAAAACTATCTCTGACGCAGTTCACTTTCCTTATCCACAATAGTAATTTGTTATAACAGTCGATTGAATACAGTCTTCAATCCAGTCGTCTTCTTTTTGCATGTATTCTGTTGGTATCATATCTGGTATACAGACCCTCGTTCATCAAGATTAATTTCTTGATTCGGTAAAGTGTTACCATACACTTGAACGCCCAGAACTATTAAAATTTGAACTCCCTTACTTGCTAATTTAGTGCTATTTACTAAAATGATCTAACATAGGTTATTAATGAGAAGAAAGTCCGTCCAAAATTTTAAGTGCTAGGAATTCAAATTAGTACTTGTAGGCAAATATGGCAATTTCAGTTCAGTTTCTGTCTCGGTAAAAAGTGTTTCTACTCTCTGACTGACAATGGAATCATTTCTTTTATTAGACTCTTACTATTTTGCTTTGTTTAAAAGATTCTTCTTTTTTTCTTTGAGTTATTTCTTTTTTAATTGGTTTTCTTCTTATTATGTCGTGTTAAAGTAATGGGTGTGCAGGTGGCGCAACAGTTATCAGTGCGGTAAAATGACAATGGGCAGACCGAGTTCAAACTCAGAACGAGGCTGGGTTTTTTTTTATATTGCAATAATGCTGTATTGAAGGGCACGAATACATCTGCTTCCCCCACAGCTATGGACAAAATAATACGGTGAAATTGGTTCTTGGTAGTGAAACCAATATAGGAGAAAAGCAACTCTAAATTCAAAACAATGTAGAAGAGGAAAAGAACAACTCCAGGGATTTGATGGCGATTGACTATTTACAGATATTCACTATGTATTGGAAGTATTTGGTATTTGTTAATTCCACACCCTGAATTTTTATGATGGATTCAGTGTATGTGTGACCATTGCTTTCATTCCAATTACAGGTCATAGTTTCTGTTTTATAAGGTTTATCTTGATTCCTAATCCTTGAAACACTTGGTCGAGGATATTGATTTTCTATTCAAGGGCATTCTCATCCCACTTATGAATAACTATGTCGCCCAGTATATTACAACTCCATCATCATTATCATCATCAAAATATATTTGCTTCGGGATGGAAATCAGGTTCGATGTCTTCTATTAGTAGATTCCTCTGGGATGTGGCATGAAATGCTTAAATGATCGGTGCCAATCTCTTCACATCCGTGTTTCTAAATGCGCATGACATAGGAAAAGATTAAATAAACTGGGGCTCCCATTTTCTCTTTGTTGTACTCCTGGAGTACAAATGGAGTAAAAATCCACTGTTCATAGCATTTACTTTTAAAAACGTGCTCAATACAAAGTAGAGCAAAACATTATTATTATTATTATTGTTATTATTATTATTATTATTATTATAAGAGATTATAATAAAAAACATTTGTAAATCGTACACAAAAGCTTTCCCCAAAAACATTTCATAACCAGTTACCTACCATCGCCTGAGGAAGTACAATCAGAGTATTGAAACATGAAAGCTTTTGTGTAGCGATTTCAACATGTTTTTATTATAATCTCTTTTAATAATAATAATAATAATAATATATATATATATATATATATATATATATATATATATATATATATATATATCGAGAGAGAGAGAGAGAGAGGGAGAGAGAGACAGAAAGAGCTATGGAAATATTTGTTGCGAAAATTTTATTATATAACCATCTTTATATTCTCTTATAATTGGTTGTCATGATCATTTCCTCTTCTGCTATACGTATTTTGCAAATCACATTCGATTCAATCGATTGAATACAGTCTTCAATCCAGTCCTTTTTGTATGTAGTCTGTTGGTATCATATCTGGTATACAGACCCTCGTTCATCAAGATTAATTTCCTTGTTCGGCAAAGTGTTACCATATTGAGCTTCACTTGAAAGACAGAACTATTAAAATTTGAACTTCCCTACTTGGTAATTTAGTGCTATTTACTAAAATGATCTAAAATAGGCTATTAATGTGAAGAAAGTTCGTCCATAATTTTATGTGCTAGGATTTCAAATTAGTACTTGTAGGCAAATATGGCAACTTCAGTTTCGTTTTTCATTTGTTTTTCTTTTTATGATATCGTATTAAAGTACTGGGTGTGCAGGTGGCGCAGCAGTTATCAGTACGGTAAAATGACAATGTGCAGACCGAGTTCAAACTCCGAACGACGCTGTTTTTTTGTTTTTTTTTTGTACTGCAATAATGCTGTATCAAGTTTCTGTCTCGTCAAAACTTAAAAGTGTTTCTACTCTCTGGACGCCGATGGTGTCATTTCTTTTATTAGACTCCTACTATTTTGTTTTGTTTCTAAGATCCTTCTTTTTTCTTGGAGTTATTTCTTTTTTTCATTTGTTTTTTCTTTTTATGATGTCGTATTAAAGTACTGGGTGTGCAGGTGGCGCAACAGTTATCAGTACGGTAAAATAGGCAGACCGAGTTCAAACTCCGAACGAGGCTGTTTTTTTTTGTATTGAAATAATGCTGTATTGAAGGGCACGAATTCATCTACTTCACCCACAGTTATGAATAAAATAATTCGGAGCAAGTGTCTCTTGGTAGTGAAACCAATATAGGAGACAAGCAACTCTGAATTCAAAACAATGTCGAAGAGGAAAAGAACCATTCCTGGTATTTTATGGTGATTCACTATTTACAGATATTAAAAGAAATGGAATCTACTGAAAGAATAGGGTTACAACCATTCAAATACTCCAAAGTATATGTAGTTGTTATTAATGTTTAGATTGCTTCATTTGGCTGACCGCTTTCTATACTTAAATATATATATTTTCGCCACCAAGCAAGGCGATAATGCCGCTAAGATGCAGGGGGCTACTGGGAGTCAACGATCATGAAAAGACTTTAGAAGGAACAGAAAAACCAGTCCAAAACAAGGAAAAAGGGATAAACCTCTCCCGCCCCCCGTTATAAGAAAAACCTCGGAGGAGTGTGAACCGGACAATAAACGCACTTGACTTCTATTAATATCTTAATTTTAATCTAAATTATATTTCTTCAATTATCTTGTCTCTAGTCTGTGCTCTGTCACATTACATTCACATTTCTGGATGTGTAATGATAAATTATAAATTACATAATGATGCCGAACACTAAATTACAAATGCTGCTTGACATAAAACCGTTTATCTTTTCGAATTATTGCGGTCAGCATTTTATTTTTATTTTATTTTATATTTTTCGAATTACAAAATCTGTTTTTATATTTCTGTTATGGACTAATATCTTTTCTAGTAACAATTAACATTTTTCAGTTGAAGATTATAATTTTTAATCTCTTATTAATGTCCAGACAAGAAACATGTGCATGCTTTGAAAAAGCAAATTTACATAAAATCCTTTTCTGTAAAAGTATGACAATTACGCGGTTACTATGAATTTGATCGCTGAAGATGAACCTTGACGCGCGTGAATAATGACAATAAAAAAGATATTGTAAAATAGGCATTTCATAGTTATTTTCATTTGATTTTCTTTGCCTTTCTATTAGACGTTATGTGAGACTACTTTCTAGGACGTTGTATATGCAGCAGTTTTGCATACCTCGACACGGACAGTCTTGTCAGCTCACAATTATGGTACAAAAGAATCATTCTACTGTCTTTATAAATACCTTTTATAATTTTTGAACTGGCGTAATCTCAAATAAAGTTCTTATTTTAATGAACGCTTTTTTTTCTTTTTTTTAAAAAAAAAAAAAAAAAAGCTTTTGGGAATAATTTGAGATCATCCATGTAAATCAGTTAGTTGATTTTTTTCCAGTGTCTAAAGTTTCGAGGTGTGTCGTGCCAGAAGTTTTTTCTCGCCTAAGTCTATCCTTCAAATCTACAAATCTACCATTCGTCCTTGCATTGAATACTGTTGGCATATATGGTCAGGTGCCCCTGCTGTTCATTTCGAGAGACAAAATACAAAGACAGATATGCAATGTGATAGGTCCTGATCTGGCGTCTCATCTCTAGTCACTTTCTCACATACGTGTTGTGGCTTCCCTCAGTCTTTTCTACAAATAATTTCATGATAATTTCTCTGACGAGCTACTTTCACTGGTATCCCAACTGCATGAATTTAAGCATGCTACTAGGTTCGTATCTTGGTCCCACACTTTCACTGGTGAAACAGTTAAATGTAACCGCTACTTCTACTCTAACAGTTTCTGTCGCATTTCCCGATAATATTCAAATGTAATGTCAATCGACATCTTCTCATGCCTTGATCCAGATCCCTGTCTTTCTCTATATCCTTTCCTCAAACACCCCTCTTTACTTTTGCTCTCACTCACTGTAACCCCTTGCGTGCTAGTGGCACTCTCGCGTAGCTTGGGGTTAAATTCTTAAAAAAGAAAAAAAGAAAAGGTAACCGAGTTCACTGACAGACATCTGAAGATGACCGGAGGAACAAGCGACCGAAACGTTGAGTATATAATAACCAAGATTAACAGGCTGGCTTGAAAAGCAAAGCATATAATAATGATAATTCCTTATCTAAAAGATTCTGACAGAAATAAAGAAATGCATAAAGCCTTATATAAAAGGGATGAAATCGATAGATTATACAAAAAGCGAAGAATAGAGAAGAAGAGAAATAAGCAGTGAAGAATATTTAACGTGTTCTTAAATGATATCCTCTTATGATTATCGTGTAATGACTGATTTTTTATAACAATCATAGTCGGTAGCTTTTACTGGAATTCAAGTACCTCAAGTCTCCTTAATGTTACAGTACTTTTCTTAGTATTCTTGTAAATTTTACTAATATTGTCATTTGTCTGGATGGTTTCAATTCTCTATCGATTTTTAATTCTTCCAATTTCTCTTCTCAGAGCACCAATAACGATCGATGCTGATGGCACTTTCATTTTTACACAATTCTCCCACTTATTTCTCAATATGAAAATATTTGTAGAGCTTTCATTTTATTTGTGTATCGAGCATCAGAGAAATGTTTTCTTTGTTTGCGATGATTATTAGTTCGTTTGGTCTGGAATGTGTGGGATGTTTTAATTTCAAGGTCTCAGAGAATTTTATATTTCTATTCTGTATAACAGATTATGGTTTGTGCATAGACACCACTTGGTTTGTAGAGTGAAATCTCAATCATTTTAACTGAATATAGTTAATTCTTGGAGGCAAGGCGGCGTAATGGATAGCGGTTCGAAGTGAGGAAACAAAAACCACATCACTTGAGAACTTTCAACGGCAGCAACAGCTAAAATGTATATCACATGTAACTCGAAGAGAAAATAATAACCTAATCATGTTGTTGACATTCTACACTGCTTCATATAAAAGGTTAAGAAAGAAACCCCATTAATAGTTGAAAGAGCGATAACAGCTCAGTCAGTTATGTGCGATGCGTGATACATGCTTAGGAGTCATGTATCTTTCAATACATGACTGACAAGGCAGATTTTTTCCAGCAGTAGGTTGCCATTTCTTTCTGCGGCAGACCAGTTGTCATCCGGTTTGTCCTGCTATTAGGTTGGTGCAAAAAGAATGACGTAATAATATCGTTTTTTGATGTCTTTTTTAACGTCAAAAAACGACATTATTACTGCACCAACCTAATATTTACCCATAGCTAGGGGGGAGAAGAGGATTCATACCTTTCCCAGGGGCATTAGCACGTAAGTGAATATAATGGATTCGACTGGAATTTGAACTCGGATCTCTGATTCCTCAATTTTAACCGTTATCCATTACTCCACCATGCCCACTTTGGACCTGAGAAACTTATTTCTCTGAAAAATCTTTTTAATAGAAAGATTCTATAAATTTCAACATACAGTGTAAGCTGGTCGGTCGAATGTTTCCTAATAAGAAAACACCTAATATTACTATTACCATTGAATGATTATAGAACACAAAATGAGAACATATGTATTGCTCTACAGGGTTCAGTTCCATGTGTGCTTATGTATACACAGAATTAAAAAAAGTATATGGTAGTCGATATTAAAAAAATGCATTATCCATCTACGAAGTTATATACCGATAAGTATGTGATACTTATTTCGTTTGTAATATTTTTGCATAAATGTATTTGGTCATATGCGCATATGCACATATACCTGTTAACGCTATCAATTGTTTTTTCAAATGTATATCATTAAAACATATTTATATTAGCAACACACCTGCACGTCAATCAAAAGGATGCCGGTTGAGTTAGCACTCAAAGGAAAGTGAACTGATATTTTTCTGTGTTGTAAATATTGGCCTTTGTATACTTTCACACTCCCATCTCTCTCTATCTCTCTCTCTCTCTCTCTCTCTCTATATATATATATATATATATATATATATATATATATATATATACAATATCAATTGATTATTAATAGGAATAATTTCAAGGAGTATGTAAAACTAAAGAGATCTCAACGTAAGAACAGAACAATATAATAATGAATACAGAATCCTTAAAAATCCATTCGGTCAGGTGATAATTTATTTCGTGGACTTCAGATGTCCATCGCTTCAGACCCAGTTTTACAGAAAGAAAATTATTATTTTTAAACTGGTCTGATGAGATGGATGTCTGAAGCCCAAGATATAAATTATCACCTGACCGAATGGATTTTAAAGAGCCTGTATTCATTATATATATATATATATATATATATATATATATATATATATATATAAGAGACAAGAGGAAAAACTATTCCAAAGCAATGTTACCTCAGAGAACGAAACGCGTCAGCTAAGTATAGTTTCTCTTCTTGTTTCTTCTTATTTTGTTTTTTCCGCACACACACACACACGCGCGCACAGAGAGAGAGAGAGAGAGAGAGAGAGAGAGAGAGAGAGAGAGAGAGTGAGAGAGAGAGAAAATTCCAAATGATTATATCTGCAGATATTAACAAACACGTATTGGGATCAAGTTTTAAGGAACATTTTTTTAAATTATTTTTTATATGACATTATTTCTTATTACTATAAACGTCATTTTTTAGTGGCTACACGAGATGGAATTGGTATGCATGCTTTGTTTTTTTATTATTATTAAACAATGAAATTAATAAAAGCTTCATCAGTAAGAGTTACAATGGCTGGATGATCGACGTCTTCATGATGGTCAAGCTGCGGTACTCCAATAAGTTCAGGCAGCCCAACTGCTAAAGAATTAATTAATCTCTATCAGAATTGCATCAGTTGGTTGCAGATCCATCTTTTCCGCATGGTTTGTATAAAAACCTTGGTCTACAGATGAAGATCATTTGCAGGGTTCATATATGTGAACAGGGCATCAAACATAACACGCAACTATAAGGGCATCCGACATCGTTTGAGAGAAGACCATATCACAGGCACGCTGCCTTAAATGTTGGCAAGATTTCTCCTACAATGCGCAAATACTGGAAGCTCACGGCGCCTGAAATATGCAGTAGCAACATCACAAATGAAATTTTTCTGTGTCTCTCGGGCTCATTGTATACATTTTACTGATGATATTCGTATTCCTTTGCCTTGGTGACCCCACCTGTAGAGCGCTTATTAAACACATAATGTAGCGGGATGTTCGGGTACAAGTGGTTCCTTGCATCATCAGCATGCTCATTCAGTTTACACCATGCAGTGAGAGTAGTATCATGGTCCCTCTATGCCTGAGTAACTTTCAGAGCGTTGCCTCTGTGAAAGTAAACTCTTTGCTGGTCTTCAAGATGTACAGCAAGTCTGTAAAAATTGTGAAATGTTTCATGTAGCTTGAACTCTGACAGTCTTCATATAGCTCCGGAGGAGAAACATATCGGAAAGCAAGATAATTAGAAATTTCATCATGAACTTGATTCTTCTCACGATTTGCCGCTGGGTTGTCTCTTACTTCAACAGAATCACAGTCATGTTCTTTGTGTATGCACTTGAAAATATATTTAATCCTTTTCCCTGATGGACAAATTTCTCCATTAATGTGAGCTCTGTACTTTTTCAGCGGGTAGACACTGTACAGCACAACGTTCCTATTGTCAACTGAGTGACGTCCAGCTTGACTTCAGTATTGCGTCTTCTGTACTCTGGATAGTCATTCAAATTCAGAAGCGTTTCATCGCTGTAGTTCTTTGGGAATTTCTTTTGACATGAGCCATTTTCCATGCAAGGAGAAGAGGGATTATCTGTTCCGCAAGGATTATGTATCATGCATTATTTAACTAAATCATGCAAGACTGGATCATCATTGACATCAGTAATTTCAGCTGTTACAATCCTCTCTATGTCATCGCTGCCTTATCTTCTGTCTGTAAAGTCTCATTCTCACGCGAACATTTTCCAGTTTCCAGTTCATGATGACTGCAGCTTATAGGCACAAAATTAGGAACCTTCAATTTTTCGCGACACCTAAGGTTTAAAATGAATTTTTATAAATTGAAAAGTTTTCTTGAAGCTTTCATTTTATCTTTAATTGAAAGCTAATGGACTAATTTTACTATTTCCAGTAAACATAAGCGGGTGTTTTTCAAATAGAACTTATAATGATTTGAATAAATTTTTTGGTCGCTCGTAAAATCGGCCATTTTTACATATCGACAGATTTGTAAACAAAAGTTAATTATCGGTTTTAAAAATCTTGAAAAAATATTACTAAAATTGTGAACTCACGGTTTTGAAAACCATTGATAATAACTAAAATGGGAAAATTTTTAAATGCGAATGAAATAAAGTTTAAAAATAATTAAATTAAACATTAGATTTAAAATTAAATTAAGGTTTCGAAACAACTCTAACAAAAAAATAATAATAATAAAACAAGAAAAAGTAAATTAAAAACTAACAAAAAAGGTTAATTTGCTGTATAAGCACCAGAATGCCACAGTAATGAAAATGTTCCATTTTGTGAAATTACCTGATTATTTCGAAAATGACATTAAAAATTTGCGCTCTATTAACGTTTAGGAGTTATGGAAAATTTAAGATCGACTTCTTTTGCGTCCCGGCGACAGAACGGCTGCTATTACTGGCTTTGTTTGCTTGGAGCAGTCATGCGCGGAAACTTCTCTTGTCTTGATTACTGCGCAAAATTTAAAATGAATGCGCGATTCCAAATACGAAAAATAAAATCAAAATGTTTTTTTTTTATTGTGTCATGAAAGTTAACTTAAAATCTTACAATAAAAATAAAATAAAAATTACGTGCCTGAAAAAGGTAAAAAAATGATGTTTTCCTTTTTTTAACGGTGATTTTGGTGGGGCGGGGAGAGAAAGGGTTCCCCCATGAAATTATATTTATTTAGAAAAGCTTTCAATTGTTTCTATAAAAAAAATTAAACCAATTTAATAAAAAAGAATTCAGTATTTAATAAAGTTTCACTTCTACAAAGAAACAACACTTTTAATTGGAAAAAAAGAATTCATATCAATTAAATAAAAACTATTTATTTAAAGCTTCATTTAAAAAATGAGTGCATTTTAAAATAACTTTCGCGAAAGCTGAGCAATAATCAAGACGTGTAAAAGATGCGAAAGCAGTAAAAACAGTTAACTAAGTAAGCCTCCGCGCATTAGTGCTCGAGGGAAACTATGTAAACAATGCCAGTAATGGCGGTCGGAAAACTCGAAAGAGATCGAACTTACATTGTCGATAAGTCCTAAATGGTAATCGAGCGCAAACTTTTATTGTCTTTTTCAAAATAATCAGGCAATTTCACACCATAATGATGGAACATTTTCCTTACCGTGGGGATTTGGCGCTTATATTGCAAATTAACCAAAAAGTTTTATGAAACAGGAGTGAGACTCCGAATACAGAGCAGTACAACGACGTAAGGGCTTAGAATTAGCGGACTGCATTAGCTCAAAGGTGTAACCCAAACCACAAAGAAGCCATCTACCGAGTAAATATTCACATACTTATATAAAGTAAAAAGAAAGACAATCACTTAGATGAGTTCGTTACCCAAGAAATATGCCAAATTCTTGGAGGATAGAAGCATGAATCTGCCTCAAAGATGATGAAAGTTTGTGGAAAAAATTAATCTACAAATAACTAAATTGACTTAAAAACGCCACGAACAAACATAAAAAAGAAAGGAAAACGCTATTTTGTCGGTCCCGGTTAAATAGACAAGCATCCTTTGAAGCTTATTTTACCGGTCTCGGTAAAATAGACCTCTAGGCTATTTTGCCGGTAAATATTTTTGCTATTATGAAGGCAGGTAATGTTAAAAATAACACCACAGATTTAACACAGAAGTTTATATATTTTAATTATCAATTGTTAAGACAATTTAAATCTTTTCCACCATCAATTCTTAAAGCACAAAATCATTTATTCATCATCAATTATTAAAAGAAATATAGAAGTCTCTGAATATTTTAAGCACTTCAGGAATTACAGTCTCTGCAAATCCAAAACTTGCTTTGGGGCATGGTTCTCTTGCCAATACACTTCAGATGTACACCCGGAAGGCAACAGTCACAGACCACAGAATCCATATTGTTCAAGTCCTGCATACAAAGTTCACACAACCACTGCACTGACGATCTCAAGGCTCCATAAGCATGATGATGAAAATAAATAGACTTGAATCTGTGTTGTTATTTTTAACATTATCCGCCTTCATAATAATACAAATATTTTTACCCTAAGGGTCTATTTTACAGAAACCGTTAAAATAAGGTTAAATGCATGTGTATCTATTTTAGCGGTACCGGCAAAATAGCCTATTCAAAAAAGAAATATTTTACCAGCAGATGCTATTGATTTGTTATTATACCTTCACTTGGTACGTTCTCGTCAGAAAATAAAATAATAATCAATTGAATTCTTATTATAGATCATTTAAATTCTGGCTCGTGTTTATAGCAACGGTTCCCATACTTAATACGTCTCGTTTTCACTCTCGCGTGGTCATGTGTGACGTCACGAGCTGCGATGCGATTTTCGCTTCCGCGTCTCGTATACACGAATTTGTCGTTGCTTTGAAATTTTTCATGTAACAAAACAGACTATCCTTATTGTTTCGTCCGTGTCTTGTTTGATATATTGAAATGTAATTGCCATCTTTGATAATGGCTTATGTAAGCTGAAAGCTTAGATAGGATTTAAACATGTATCAATATGGTGATTTCCTTTCACCATTCAATGATAATGTTATTAAGCTTATCAGACAATATGAAAGGAACCTACTTAAAATAAATAGACAAAACTTGTCTGTATTATTTAATGTAGCATGCATCAATATATATATATATATATATATATATATATGTGTGTGTGTGTGTGTGTGTGTGTGTAAAGAGAGAGAGTGCTTGTGTGGTGTTGTTGGTTGTGGGCTAAGATGGGTTTATTACACCAATCTTTCATGTTGGTTAGGACTGTTGAAGCTCTGTCCCATTAAATGTTTACATTCATAATTTACTACCTTCCCTCGGAGTTCATTTACTTTCGTTTCTATGTCTACAATCAACTCAGTGTCCTCTGCATATCATATGTTGTTAAGAGTGCGTATGCTAATAATAAATGCTGCCAGTACATCCAATTCTCTTACGATCGCCTCGCTGAATAGATTGAATAAATCCGGTGAGAAGACATACTTGACTTACACCCTTTCTATTTTTTTGTATCCGCTCAATTCATTCTCCTACCGCATGAAGTTAGTTTGTTCCCGTTAAATGACCGGGATTATTCTAATATAATTCACAAATAAATTAAGTTTTCTTAATAGTTCAAATAGATCTTTCCGTCGGATCGTATCAAATGCTTTTGCGTAGTTAATGAAACATTGATACAATTCTTTCAGCACTTTTTTTACTCGCTCTGATAACATTCTGGTTATAAATATCGTATTTCTACTTCCGGTGTCTGTAACGAAAAAACTATTTCCGGTCTAATTCTTCGATGATCACTCATCATTAGAATTCGGATGATAAGTTTCTTTCTATGGCTCATTAAGTTGATTGCCTGATAGAGCTCACATTTATTTGCAACTGGCTTCTTAGACAACGTTAGGAAGATGGATTTACTAAGGGCTTCCAACATATCGCCTTTTATATATTTCACTTATAGTTCAATAATTTGGTCGATTCCCAAAATTCATCATACAGGGTAATACAAGAATAAATGTTATTTTGGAAATTTATCAGCAATGGTCTTTTAATCAATTTTCGTTAAAGACGATCATGATCAGTGTTTTTATTTTCGTCGAGGACACTAACGAAAAAAATCCTGTATTTGGGACCTTTTCCGGTCAAAAAATAATGCTACTTATTTTTTTCTGTTAGAATTTGTTACTTTAAAATGGCGGACGTTAACATTTGGTGAGGACTAAGAAAAAAGACCCAGTCTATCTGACTTGAAAGTCAGATGAGTTCGAAAACCGATCAATAGCGCTATTTCAAAATACGCCATAATCTCCACTTGAGGTAAAACAAAATACGAATTGTATGAGTATTGCATTGTTAACTTATTTAATGCAGTTGTGAAAAAAATATTCGTTATGCCTATCCTAAATTAACATAAACCTTATAGACTCTCTTCCTTGCGTTGTTTTTGTAGTTTATGCATTGAAGTCCGTCTTGATAGCTTTACTCAGAAAGCTGTTAGCAGAAGTTAATGAATTTTGAACGCGGAACAACACTATTTTTGTTGTGGTGTTCTCCCTCTGAAAAGTCTATATTAGACTCTTCCTCTTACTATAAGATTAGTAGGGCATAAGGCGTCGGGGAACTGTATATAGACTGAGCGTTAGTTCATTCGATACATTCTCACTAGTCGTTTAATACTCTTCTGGTTTACTTACTGTTTAATATACGATATATCTGCAAACCTGGTTTTTGTTATTACTTTACTATTTACTTCGTCACAACAGTTTTCCATGTGGTATTTAAAAAACTTAAAAGATATATTTCCGGATATTTATATTGGGACAAACACGAATAATTATAATTCTTTATTGTTTTCTTTACGATTTTTTTCCTCCAGCAATACTGTTTACCATAATTTGGTGGTGGGGTTTGCGTATCTCAGAGATCCAAAGAGGAGAATTACTCCTAAAAGGTGAAACCAAATCGCACAGGTCGGAGGTTAGGGATTATACCAGGCTACAATCACAATAAGTCACAGTGTGCAGCTTGTGGTTGTGCTGAATCGACCGAAGAGCTAATTTCAATCTCAATTAATGACCAACAGTGAATCACACCCGAAGATAGAAATGATAAAATCTATAGGATCATCTAATACCCAAAGCGAATTACTGCTATGACCATAGTATTGAAAAACATATCTGGATTTTTCACCAAAAGATTTATTATAGCTTTGTCGCTTTATCAATCCCGTACTACTAACAGCCATGGATGACGTGGAAGGATGGAATCATGAAGTTGAGCAAATCCGATCATGCTCGACAGAATGGTGATTACTTTCAATAAAGATTTGAAAGCATTTTCCTGTTGGATTAAATTTAGCATTAACAATCGAAGTAAAATTGATTGTTGGTTTTACGACATGTCAACTTTTGTTCAATTCAATGTCTAATTTTGTGTGGGGAATCCAATGGTGTTTGAATGTACAGGGTGCCACCCCCCAACTAAAAAATGGACATAATTTAAAATTTAAATATCTGAGTAACTACATGTCCCAGGCAAACGAAATTAAACAATCTTCATGTTTAACAATAAATAATGTTAAAAATTCGGACATGATATTCAAAAGGGTGTAGATTTTTATAAGCGATTTTACAAAGCTCCACAAATGCTCAATATGCGCGCCACCTGTGACACCGACTATGTCAAGTCGGTAGTCTAATTCCTGCCAAACACGTTGTAGCATGTCTTGCGTAGCATTCGCAAGCGCCTCAGTGATTCTCTGGATAAGTTCCTCTACGTTTGTAGAAAGAGTGTCGATATAGACCTGCCCTTTCACATAGAAAAAAAAATCACAGGATGTCAAATCAGGTGAACATTGTGGTCATTTCAACAGAAAATTGTTATTATTATAAAAACGCCCGATCTATCTTTCTGAGAAGAGACAAGTCCGCACATTTAACTTAGTTTTTACACATTTTGCTAAAATTTGAGATCATTTAAGCGAGAATTGGCTATGTTATTTGATTATAAAATAATGTCAATTTTTGGAGGACACGCTGTATTATGGAAAAAGTAACTGTCAACTAAAATAGCCTGGCTTACAATTATCCCATGTTGATACGCCTTCAAGGTAAAGTCATCATAAAAATGCACTGAATAAGAAAAAACAAAACAAGAACAAAACAAAAAAAAACATTCATTTCATTGGAGTTGATTGTTTATATTAAAATCAACCTAATGAAATCTGCCAAACCTCTTTTTGACCACCCGCTGAGGCACGTTAAAAATAAAGATCAAAAGCAATAAAAAGCTGAATGAACTAGGCAAGATTATGCTACTAGATAAATCAGACGTAGAAAATTTAAATTTAAAGCTAAACTTACATCTTCCGCGTTTTAGGATCTAAAACTGAAACCGCAATTTATTGCATTATAACACCTATCCAGACCCCACTGGATCGATGTATTCTACAAGACCGGCCGTTGGTCCTGTCCTGGTCCAGTATTACAGGTTGAATCAAAGTCTCCGGTTCACAATGTCGATTTGATTCCACTTTCCAGCCACGTTGTGATATTTTTTGAATCCTGGAGATCAAATAACAAATCGTAGATCCCGGAAGATTCAGCTGGTCTACCTGTAAGTTCGTTGGGGCGAGAATCGGGCCAAGCAAAACAAAAAAAAAAAAAATCAAATATGAAGAAGTCCATTCGAGTCCAAAGAAAAAAATGATGTATATGTATGTAAGAAATTGGTACAAAAACAATAATGCTTCTTTCACAAGAAAGTAATGTATATGAAATAAAGTCCAGAAAAAAAACAAATATTGCAAATAATTGTGAAAGGAGGAGAGAAGTAGTTTTCGGGTTCACTCTTTTTGTTCTTAGTGTTGCTGTAATTATTTCACTGTCAGGATATAAAGGGGGGCTCAATGGTAGTATTGCGCCAATTTTGCAGATAACTTGAGTTCACTTGCTCCCTTATCATAGCAGCAAGTGGACGCTTTCACTCTCACTCTCTCTCTCTCTCTCTCCTTGTAAACATACTTCCCCCAGCTCCAATTCCAACTTCAACTTCTACTTCGACTGTTTGTTTTCGCATAAACACCCGCTTAAATAAACGCGGTGGTAGCGACAAAAACCCGGGTTGTTGATAAACTTAGAATATAACCTGATTAGTGACCTCTCCTTCTTCATGATTAAATGAACATTCTCTTCTTCTCAATTCGTATTCCATAGTTCATATAAACACGATTGTTTCAACATTTTATATTAATAAATCTGACGAAGCACAGATTCTCTGGACACAAACTTCACCACAGATTATTTTCTCATCTATAAACAAAATTCTATATTACTATAATTATTAATATTTCAAGGGTGACCATTGATCTCTACCACAGTATTTCTCCCCCACCTATACATTAAATATTCCATCGATAAAACCATAGCTGGTCTGAATAATTCTTTTCGTAACAGGAGATTGTTTGTCCATTTGGTCATTCAGTTAACCATAATTAGTCTGATTTGGCCATTGTGAGTATTCCGATGCAAAACACATGAATCTGTCAACCAGATAAGTCACTTGAACATATTTATTGTATATTATAGATCTAGTTGTTTACTGAGCGCTTTTTCGCAGAAGTTCTGTTAGCCTGAAAAATACGTAAAATTTTCGTTATATATATATATATATATATATATATATATATATATATATATATATGTAGTCCAAGTCCCAAAGAAAGGAAAACCCGATGCGAGTACACAAAATAACTAAATAAAGTGCTCAATACAATGAGTAGAGCAGACCTGGTTAAACATAGAGTGCCAGACAAACCTACCAAGGTTTCACCTAAGCGGATCGTCAGGAAAGGCTGGCTAAAAAGGTAAAGAAAGAGCGGAATATATTGTCAATAAACAAAAAACCATAACCACGTGACGAAAAAAAAAAACAAATAAAAAACAAACAACGGAGAGCGTTGGGGAGTACCATTTATTCTAAAATTGACGAAAGAGGGAGGTGGGTTTCAAGAGAAACACGGATAAGCAGGGGTGGAACTATTTATTCAATCAAAAAAAAAATGAAAACATAAAATATAAAATAAAAAATAAAATATAAAATATATTCATTTTTAATTACTGGACAGAGGAGACCTAGTCTAACAACCAACGTTTTCTAATTCTACATTTGTTTAGAATTTTCGTTTTAGAATTTAATAACTAATTATGTTCCTTATATAGAGCTATAGCTAATTTTTCTTCAAGACATAGTTTGCAAAATGTATAACCTGCTCTATATTTAGAACATTTTAATATTTCCCATTTCAGGATCAGATCTTTGTTATTGTCATGTCTGATTTTCCATATATAGGTAGATAGTGTAGTACTATGTTTGTTTTTTTTTTCATTATTAAAGCTACTTACATGGTTGTAATACCGTTTTATAAACACATTTTGAGTGGATCCTATGTATACTTTAGGATTTATATCATTGTTGTAGTTATTTATGTCCCTATATATTTTAACCTGGTACACCACGCACTCCTGTTGACATTTTCCCTGGACGTGGCAGGCTTTTTTGTTTCTACAATTACATCTAGAAGTATTGCGTGGATTATCCCTAGTTTTTTTCTTGTTATATCCGTTAATTACATTCGCTACATTCGGCATACGACTGTAGCTTAGTTTTACGCTGTTTTTATTAAATATTTTGTGTAGTTTGCTAGTCGTTGGGAAATATTGTTCCAATAGATTGAAGAATATTTTACCGATTTTAGTTTTTACAGGTAGATTAAATGGGGGATTAAACCATAATATGTTTCTATGTTTATTCTGGGTTTCATTGTCATCATTTATTTTAATATATTTTAGCTTATCTTTGTGTCCACTTTTAGCTAGA
Organism: Acanthosepion lycidas; assembly: GCA_963932145.1. Taxonomy (NCBI): domain Eukaryota; kingdom Metazoa; phylum Mollusca; class Cephalopoda; order Sepiida; family Sepiidae; genus Acanthosepion; species Acanthosepion lycidas. The sequence goes on along the minus strand of OZ010582.1, from coordinate 131,665,582 downwards.
GCTTGCTCGTAAATTAATTTATAAGCATCGAAGATGTTTTTATTCGATGAATTGATATAAAGTCTATTACTAATGCCTTTAGAAATATATTTTAGGATATGCTCTGTGTGGTTAGATCTTATATTTAAATATTGTGGGTCCTGGTTATCTTTTTTATACGGGGCAACAGTGCCATCTCGTAAATCTAAGGTGATATCCAGGTAATTGGTGACTTTAAGGTTAGCTTCAATTTCTAGGTTGAATCCGAATTTTCTGAAGAGCCAAAGCAGCTTTTTTCGGATTGCATCACATTTTCTGGGATTACTTCTATCAACTATAATTAATCCATCATCACGGTATAAACCATGATTATTAAAATCGAAGTAATTGTTTAGATTGTTACGCAAAAGGCATCCTACTAATTCGCAAACCCCTGCTCCATCGTATGCACCCATGGGATTGTCAAAATTATTTACATCGTCTTTTTTATCATTTGATATCTGTATAAACTCTTTAGCTAATTGAAGGTCTTCGTTGAGAGTTTTTTCTGTAATCAACGGATAATATTCTTTAATATCATACCTGATAAACGAACATCTAATGTCTTTATTATAGCTCTTAAACCACCTAATACAATCATGGAAAGAACGCCATTGGTTTATATTAAGGAAAGTCCTTAAAGAATCACATTATCTCCTGTAAGATAACTTTACTAATTTTACCTAATTGCATTTTAGTGGGGTTTATTAATCGACATTCCGGGTTGCTTAAGAAATTACTTTTGTGATCTTTTAGACTAATGAAGCAATTTTTTATGCTCATTTTTTGACACGATTACCTAGATTAAATTTATTAGCTAAAACACTAGCCTCTTTATTTAATTTAGTTTCAATATTATCCGGGGCTTTTTTGTAGTATTTGAGGACTTCTTTCTGTAACATTTCGTTATACATTTTAGGACCCATTTTATATAAAAATCTGGATTTATCTGCTTTAACATAAATATTTTTATTATTCTTAATCTCCTTCACGTCTTTACTTATTTGTTGCTGTATATTGTTATTAATTATTTTCCTATACTTTATTTTATTGATTCTTCCGAATAAATCTGTTTCAAATTTATCGAGCCCTTTAATATGTGGGGGATGGGCATTAGTTTTAAATCCATAGTGTTCACTAGTTTTGTTCTTATTTTGGTTGTTATTTAGGCCAAATCCTATCCGTGTTTCCCTTTAAACCCCACTCCCTCTTTCGTCAATTTTAGAATAAATGGTACTCCTCAATCCTCTGCGTTGCTTGTTTGTTTTTTTGGTCACGTGGTTATGGTTTTTTGTTTATTGACTATATTCCGTTCTTTCTTTACCTTTTTAGTGAGCCTTCCATGACGATCTTCTTAGGTGAAACCTTGGTAGGTTTGTCTGGCTCTCTAGGTTTAACTAGGTCTGCTCTACTCACTGTATTGAGCACTTTATTTAGTTATTTTGCTTACTCGTATCGGGTTTGTTTTCTTTGGGCCTTGGACTTGCATGCTAGACGATTATTTTCGGCTAACCTACATGTTCTTGGTTCTTTCTTTTTTATACCTTTTTTTCCGTTTGGTATTGGCTTGTTTATTTGAAAATCAAGACACCGAAGGTTTTCCGAGCGAGGATAGTTCCTTATACTTATAAGATTTCTATTAATAATAATCTAGCTCTAGGCTACCCTATTGAGCTCTTTTTAAAATCAACTAATATGGAGCGTGTAAATATAGGATATTCACTGAAGAACATACTCGTACCTAACCGTCACTTATATGAATTATGTTTATTAAAAAAATAGAAATGTTTATTATTAATATGAGATGGAGAGCTTACTTTTGTCTAAATAACATAATTAAACAAATTAAAAACGAAATCGGAAAATATAAATCCGGATTTTCCGATTTCTTTTTTTAATTTGTAGGTTCAATGAATTGGATTGTGATTATGATTTCAATATAGTAAATTATAACCATAGAATATTAGTGTTTGAGCCTTTATATAAATATATATATATATATATATATATATATATATATATATATATATATATATATATATATAGAGAGAGAGAGAGAGAGAGAGAGAGAGAGAGAGATATGCATACATACATACATGAACTGATTTTATTGGTATTTTCTTGAATGAAAATGGCATAATCTTTTTTCACAAATTTTACCAGCCTAATTTGCAGGGGATTATTATTGATATAACTTTCCTCCAATCAATAACACAGGCAAAGGCCTGTGGCTCCCATTATCTCACTTGCTGTCAATATGCTCCATAAGGATTATTTTTTTTCACGCCATCCTTCCTCATTCTATGTCCAAGGAATTTCAACTATTTTTCCTGATATTTATTATAAGTATTCTTTCTGTTGTCATTTTCTTTAAGACTATCTTGTTGCTGGAATTTTATGTATCCTTCTACTGAGACAGATTTCTTCTGCCTCTAGTTTTATTCTCACTCGTGAAGAAATTGTCCCAAATTCACTGCAATATAAAAAGATGTACACCACATGATAAACCAGTATTCTTCTTTGTTCCTAACGACAACCTTCCGTTTCTCAGCGCATTGCTTAACTTTTGGATTGCTTCTTTTGCAAGTCCAATGCGTGTTCGGATCTTGGAGTTTCATTTTTCATCCTCAGTTAAAATGCATGTCAGTTATTTGAATTTCTGCACCTGCCTGATGTTTATATCTACAACCAAATAAAATTAACAACGATTTATCTTTTGTTTTAACTTGATTTTATTCATAGAACTTAAAACAAATTCATTAACTATCAAATCAGGATTGTTTGAATATCTATTGATGAAGAATAGAGTACCTCGTCCATTATGGAACAAAGTTAAATAAAGAAAAATCATTGGAAAATCTATTAAAAGAATTGAGACATCTAGTCTATTCGACCGAGGAGTTGAGTCAACTAGTTCACTGAATTTGACCAACTTTCTCTGTCCTGTCAGGGCAGCGCTTAACTCATACCTGACCATTTTATCCAACTGTGCGTAAAAGATCCTATTAACAAGCCTTGCGCAGATATAAATATCATATTCGAACCTCTAGATAGAAAAAGAGAACATTAAAATTTAGGTTTCAAGATTCATTACTCATTCAATCCAGTTGCGCGACAAAATAACGTTTCCCATTGTATCCAATTGTGCGTAAAAGTTCCAGTTGAGCCTCGTGCAGAAATAAATATCATATTGGAACCTCTTGACAGTAAAGGAGAAACATTAAAGTTTAGGTTTCAAGATAATGTTGCCTGGATGTCCTACGAGACTGTTTGGTGGCGAATATGTTGGTCTATTTATATGCGAGTTGCGAATTTAATATGTGTCATGCAGAAATACATAAATACAGTGTAGCGGAGTGGTGTACAAGAATAAATGAGACAAAGGGATTAATTAGGAAGTCTGATATTCATAGAAGAGGACAAAAAGTAAAGGGTAAGACTATTAAGTAATTCTATTTGACAGATCCTACATATATATATATATATATATATATATATATATATATATATATATATATATATATATATATATATGAATATATATTTATGTATTAGGTTGGTGCAAACATAATGACGTAATAATGTCGTTTTTCGACGTTAAAATACGTCAAAAAACGACATTATTACGCCATTATTTTTGCACCAACCTAATATATATATATATATATATATATATATATATATATATATATATGTGTAAACATAGAAGTCAACACTTGGAGGCGACAGTCTGTTTCATGCTAGACGCAATCGTCAGGCCATATATATATATATATATATATATATATATATATTCAGACACGTTTCATTAAATAATATAGACAAGTGTTGTTTATTTTATGTAAATTTTTTTCGTAACGTCTGGTAAGTTTAATAACATTATCGTTGAACGAAGAAAGAAATTCACAATATTGATCCATATTTTTTTTAATACAATCTAAGCTTTCGACTTACTTAACCCATTATCAAAGATATCAATTACAACATATTAAGCAATATACGGACAAGACAGTGATGATAGTCTGTCATTGTTTGCATAGATGATTTCTAAGCAACAATAAACACGTGCATATAAGACGCTAGAAGCGAAAATCGCACCGCATCTCATGACGTGAAAGCGAGTTTGCGGTGTGACCAACATAAATATTATTTAATTCGTTGGAGATACACTCTCCCAAAGGGCACTTGAATTTATAAATTATGTTGGTCGTATATATATATATATATATATATATATATATATATATATATATATATATATATACACAGTGAGGGAAATAAATATTCGTGCATATGAAAAACTGTATTTTTTTAAATGTAAAAGCCTTAACTAAAACAAATTTATTTATTTATACACACACACACACACACACACACACACACATATATATATATATATATAGATAGATAGATAGATAAAGAGACAGAGGGAGTGTGCCACTGTGTGTGTGTGTACAGTACGATTTTGATATGAAGATCGCATTAAGAACGTGAAACCACGTACTACTTATTCTTATATCTATAAATGCTATAAATATTTTCCGGTATGGAGCACTCTCTACCTATAAATGCAGCAAGTTTGATAATTCATTATATTCTTTTTTTCAATGACTCTAAGATATCTTTTTCATTTTCTTTCTCGCGCTTCTGTCAAGTTCATCCCATGCTAATTCTGTCGGTAGCTTCAAACTTTTGAAGTAGTATATAGAGATTTTCCAAGCGTAGCTTAGATTTGGAACAAGGCCAAAAGTATGGGGCACCCAGTGAGGATCGAACTCACTACTCAGTCGTAATTGTTCTAGCAAGACAAGCTTGCTAACCATTACAAGACAAAATTTATTTTTTATTACCACTTATGATGATAACAGATAAAAAGTGAAACTGAAAAACGGGATAGCTAACCGGTTTCGAAACTTGCTCCACAGAGCTATAATCGAGGTTAATAAAGTATAATAGAATTATCACTAAAAAGATGGATAATATGCATTGGGGAGGGAAAATATTGCTTAGATGGAAATTAGTTGGAGGCCTCACTGCACTGGCTACATCCATAGCTTTGGAACCCAGTCTGCCCATGACCATTGGTCTTACAAGAAGGTTAATTCTCTCTTTGACAGGTTTTGTTTTTAATCTTGCTAGGTGTCTAGCCGCCAACATTCCCAGAGAAGCCAATTAAGGGAATTGATTTAGTAACTGATGACACAACCATATGACAGGTAACAAATCCTAGTGTCATATGATACTCACAAACTCTATACGTATATGTCTACGTAGGTATATGTGTACACACCATTAAATCATTACTTTTTCATTAAACTACATGTTAATGGATTGCAGAAACGTATTGTCCATTAAATAAACTACTTAGGTTTGTATTAAAACACAGCAACAACAAAAATGAAATAAAAAAGGAAAACAGGAAATAATGGTAGAATATTTTTACAAGATACGAGGTCATTTCGTTTAATATCAACTAAAAAAATTACCTACCTAGGGAAGTGGCGCCTTAGTCCGCTTTAAAGTTCTAATGTTAAGACCTCAAACCCTAATCCCGGTCTCTCTTTCACTTTTCAAAGCAGTCCTCTCATTCAGTCAAACGGTATACAGTTTTAGCGACTTCAATGCTTTTCCACGCCCACAATTTATTCGTCTGCGATTGGCTAGTACACCAATACTGCTTTTCTATAAGACAATTTACCAATCGTAGTCATCACTTTGAATTTTTCGATCGTGAACTTGCTCACATGTTTCTTTGAATCAAAAATTTTAGTGCTAAATCAACTTTTCCCACGTTTTCGCTCGGAGCCTACCGGTAGTTTTAAAAGAAGAAATTTTTCCACAAGCCGCCAGTAGAGTTCGGCTATTTTCGCCTGTCCCCACAAATCTAGGACTTTACTCACATTTCAAACGGACACACAGACACATATTTTTGTAACAGATTATACATATCTCTCTCGGTGACTCAGCCAAGTTCATGAACCAGAACTCTATTAATTTCTCAAAAACAACACATTTCTTAATTAACTGCATTCTATCCAACATAGAATCCTAAACATTCTTATTCAAGAGAAACACTTTCGAACATTCAATCATAAATCAAAATACAGTTGAAGGGGAACAACTTTTTTCCTTAATAATTACACTTCATTACATGATTCGTTTGTATGTTATATTTCAATATATATATATTTGTTGATCGACATATGGAGTTTCGTTGTTTTTTTTTTGCTTTTTTTTGAATCGTTAAATGTACAATATATATATGCGCTAAGAACACGCATCACAATTGGTGACCCCGACGTGATTAAAAAAAAGTCGCATTACAATTGGTGACCCCGACGTGATTAAAAAAAAGTCGCATCACAATTGGTGACCGCCGACGTGATTAAAAAAAAGTCGCATCACAATTGGTGACCCCGACGTGATTAAAAAAAAAAAAGTCGCATCACACAATCTCACAAAATAGCGGCAGAGTGACCCCACGGAAAAGTATCTGTTCACAAATGTGTTATAAGTTACCTTCTGATTAGTTGCCAAACCAACTTTATTAGGATATTGTAATAGACTCTGCATCCAAACTTTACACCATACCAAAGAAATCAGGTTGACCTCTGCTTACTCACGGACACTGAATGCAGAAGCGCATGACCTCGCAGATGTATCCGATTTACAATACTTGAAAATTATTTACTAAACTCGTAGTTATATAAACGAGCCCCCCAGTCAGTCCCAGACAGTCTCTCATCTCATCTCATCTCAGATCGAATGTAATGCTTATGTGTCGGATCGGGGATCTGGGGCCTGCTTCACACCTACAATGACCGTGAGTTAATGACGAGATATTGGAGTGAATAAAATGTTTAGCAACGGAGATTCAAACCTTGTCTTATTTAATCGGAATATCCCACTTCATAGCATAATATCAAAGCCGCTCAACCTGTTCATGAGATATTCAAAATATGTTAAAGAAAAACCTCGTAAAGGCAGCCTTTGCGAAATCGTAATAATTTGTTTTCACTGTAGTTTTAGTTTAGCAAATACTGTACCTTTCTGAGAGTTTAAATGTAAGTTTTCAGGTTAATATTTGCCTCTGCTAATTCTATATTGTTTGCCATATTTGGAAAATCGGGTTTATAAGCGATATTTAATGGATATAAAATTTGAAGGTTCCGATTTGAGATACCAGTTATCGTAGATTTAATTTAAAGCATTAATATATTAAACATATATAAAAATATATATTGAATATATATATATATATATATATATATATATAAATTATATATTTATATATAATTTATATATATATAATTTTTATATAAATTATATAATATATATATATATTTATATATATAATATATATTATATTAAGTTTATATATAACATATATAAATCAAATTTAATATATAATATATATAAATTAAATTAAATCTATATATAATATATATATATAATCTATATATAATTTATATAATATATATATTACATATATATTATATATATTTATATAATATATAATATATATATATAATATATATTAAATTAAATTTAATATAAAACATATATATAAATTAAATTAAATTTACATATAGTATATATAATATATATATAATTTACATAATATATATATATACATATATATATACATATTTTTTCATATATATATATATTTATATATATATATATAAATTAAATATATATTACAGTTATGATAGATTATGATACAAGTTATCGTAGATTTTGTGAATAAAGTGGCTGATTTGAGATGGCAGTTCTTCGTCCATGAACTAATGATTTATAAATTAGATAATTAAATACACAGAAAAATCCGTTTCTTATGCTAATTTTTGTGAATTATGTATCAACTTGTAAAGGATATCAGTTTTTTTTTTGCAATGTAAAGTAATTGATCAAAGTTATCATAAACGAATGAAATACGAATAAAATGACATTCTAAGGATTAGGGATTTATTGTAGTTTGTGTGGATGTCTAGAAGAGAAAATACAGAAGAAAACATTAGTAAATATGATAAAGAAATTCTGACAAGAAATTATTCTGGAAAGAAAGAATTAAATAAAAAAACATAAAAACAGTGCAAGAATTGAACAGTTAGAAAGACAAGCAGATATATTTAATAGTAAAATGAGAATTACTGGAAATAAGATAAAGGATAAAGAAAATATAAAAGGCATGTGAGAAAGAGAAAAAGGAAGAGAGAGAGAGAGGATATGTACAAATACAAAGAGAAGGCAGAGTGGATATAATATCTATATTTAAAAGGGATCTGCTGTTTGCGAAAACGACAATCCTATCATAAAATATTCCAATAAACCTGATGGGTGAAACAAAATAGGCAAGAAATAAAAAGCAAATAAAGAAAGCTGTAAAAAAATACATGAAAAAGAACAAAATAAAATTCATGAAACAATCAGAAAAGGAAGTGACAGAATGCATGGGCGGGAAAACCTAGCGTTCGGCGCGAATGGAAACAAAATACTGGCTGTCGTCTGGATGCGAATTGGAAGAAGAATGCAGTTGATGAAATTTAGTTTCTATCAAAGACAGAGAAAGAGATAGATGAAGAGGTAGAGAAATAGCGGGCGTAAAAGGAAAATGAAAAGAAAAGAGAAAAAGAAAATGGCAAAAGAATAAAAAATAAAAATGAATAATTTGGATAAATAAATATTTAGAAAAGAGTGAAAAAGTGTTATAAAGAATAATTATTAGAAGCTAAAACGAATCTATCAAGAAATAAATAATTTTTAAGGCTGTAATATCAGAATAAAACAATGGTAATGAAGAAATTAAGAACAAATGAAGAAAATAAAATGGCACCGAAGAAGAAAATAAAACGAAGAATTAATAAAATAACAGAAAAAAAAACAAACACCTTTCACTCCACTTATTTACATGCAAACGACTTTATATTTAAACAATAGGATTTCGAATTTTAAGCTTCTACTGTATATAATGAATAAAAAGAAGTAGTTAAATCAATTAATTAAATGTAAACATAATGGCCAATTAAAAAAGATTTGAGACTGGTTGGAGAGTTAGATAGTTGGTGTGTTAGTGACTAATATCTGAGTTGAGGTAAAAACAAAGCTTTCGAATATTGACTTTCAAAACAGGTAGTTATCAATCTAAAAGATTAGCTTGGTATAATTTGCCGGCTTGCATTGACTTTCATTTTTTCTTCTGTTAAACTAAGTGCAGAAAATATGAAGAACAGCTTCGGAAGCTTTAAAATACTAATGTATAGTTAACTGTATTTTTGCTAAGTTTATCTGTTTTTTTTTTTTTAAACTAAAAACATCTACCTTTATCTCCATTTATATTCCATGTGTATATATATATATATATATATATATATATATATATATATATATATATATGAGGAATATCAATATAGGAAAAATTTAATCAAACGAGTTTTATCATATTTAATTTATGACAAGGTCTGCTTAATTTTTTTATTTCATTTTTAAAATTTCGAATAAGATGTTTTGCATTTGTGATCAAAATTCTGTCCGAAGTTCATGTATTGCTTTGATTTTGTTTAAGCAATTTCGACCATCTCAGTCATTATCAAGAACTGTGTGTTCTGTGGTCGACAGATTTCATTGCTTACATCGGAATATTTTTTTTGGAACGCTGGGTCTCAAATTAATCAAATGTGACGTTACGTGTAAATTAAACAGAGAGATAGTGGCGGTTGAAACTTATATGTGTGTGTGAAATGAACCACCTAGTCAAAAAAATTACTCAATTTTTAATAAAAATTTGCAGTATTTTCCAAAATACTCTCAGTAGAAATGTTTGTGGTTATTCAAGACTGCTGTTGTAGTCACATAAACACAGTATGATGAGAGTTATGACCTAAACGTATTGTGATATAGAAAAAAACGCAATTTAGTAATCCACTTGACAGTTATCAAGATTAACATAATCCCAGATTAAAATACGCATGCAAATTTCTCATGTTGAATGATCCAGCATGATTGCATAAAATATGGCGTCTTCAACTTGTGTTTTTTAGTGTAATTGATTTAAGTTTCAAAATGGGAAGATGAAAATCGTCGAAATGTCACATAGAATGAGTCAATACGAAATTGCTTAGGGAAGCTACTGAGGTCATCAGTATTCAAACCAAGATTAACAGCTCGTCAATAAGGAATGAAAGCAGCATTACTATTGGACTGTAAATTCATACGGTAAGAATGATACTAGGTAAAATAACCCAAATGGATGAATTGCAGCAAAAAAGCAAATCTTAAAATAAAAAAAAATTCTATAAGACGAAAACACTGCTATAGCAGGTGTCGGCAACCTTTTGCTAACTATGTACCGACTTAGGGTCTTAAAATCATTCAGTGTGCAAACAGCATACGTATTTTTATAAAATTCAAGATCAATATACCTGCTGTTAACAAAGAAAACGGTACTGAGCTGTTATGTGACATCTGTCCTCTTTTATAGCAGCAAATGTTGGACGGGCTTCTCAAAGATGAAGAGACTCGAGGCGACGGAGATGTGGTTCTACAGAAGGATACCGTGGATATCACGGACCGAACGTGTGAGTAACGATGATGTCTTAGAAAAGATGAAAACAAGGAGGTGGCTTATACTTAACATCAGGAAGAGGCAGCTGAAATCCCTGGGATATGTAATGAGGAAGGAGGGCCTGGAGAATCTGATACTCACAGGTCACAGGAAAGAGAGGTAAGGGAAAACAACGCATGACATACCTAACGTCCTTAAGCAAGTGAATGACAGAACGTGGTCTGGGGGAGGTGGCAGAACTGTTGAGAGCTGCAAGGGATAGGGGGAAGTGGAGAGCCATGATCGTCTACGTCCTGAAAGGACACGGTACATACAAAGAAAAGAAGAATACCTGTTCTACAACATATTTTATACAGTGATATATAGCATATATACTTTAGTATATATTAAAATTGAAACAGATAAATATATTCTTTGTGTTGTAGGAGTTATTGGTTCGGACTTTGTGATGTCATTTGCGGCTGCGTGCCATTGGAAATTGCTTGGAGTGCCACATGTGGCACGTGTACTGTAGGTTGCCGATCCCTGTGCTATAGGATAATGAACAATAGTCAAAAGTGATATATAGTGACGGAAAAAATAGAACTGAATTCTAATACCAAAGAGTAAATTTCGAGGATCAAATGACACACACAAAAAAAAAAAAAAAAAAAAAATCCAAAATCACATAACAAAGAAAGTAAAATTTGATAGTGAGGGTTTAATTATTTGAGCCAAGGATCAAAACAATTGTAGAATAAAGATAATATTTGTTGGAACACCCAACAAGGGAAAATATGTTATTTTCCAAAAGTCCCACCTATTATCAGATGTAAAAAAAGGTGAAATATTCCAATAGGATGGATCATCTTTTTTTTTACCATTTCACCCGAATCAAGGTAATAAAGCGACTAAGACGCAAGGGGGGGTTTCCGAGTGTGAGAGAATATGAGAAAAAAATATTAAGCAGAGAGAACAATAAAAGAACCCGAATTAAGAGGACAAAAGATAACGATTCCCATTGCATTTACATTTTTTGAAAAGCAAAAAAGAGTTTCACAAGCGAGAAGTGAAAAAGAAGAAACACTTAGAATAGAACTCACGGTTATATCTAGCCATTTCAACTGTAAAATGATGAGACATTGTCTCCAATCATGTACTGCCCTTAATCCATAAAGTATACGTACCACAGAGGAAAGTTCATCAGAACAATTGCCATGATAATATTTATAAAAAAAGGCACGTTATGGCGGTGGGAAGTTGACGCTGAGATCCCAGGTCAGGATTGATAACACTGCAGATTCTTCTTTTGATATTATCAAGAATCTCTAAATATATAACAGGAACACCAGATCAAATGTGGCAGCAATATTCAAAGCAAGGACGAATGGTAAACTTATAAATATGTATGATAAATTCTGGAGAGAAAAATTGTCTAACACGATACAGTGAACTAACTTTCCTAGAAGCTGACTTAGCGATTGATTCAATATAATGTTTTTACTTCATGTCAGCGGAAAACGTTAGTCCGAGAAGGTGCAATGAAATCTTGTTACGGCCTGTTCCCAAACCCTGAGCTTAACATAATCAGATCTATGCGGACAGAGTTGAAAACACGAGTGAATAGGAAAAAGACAAAGAACTTGCAAGAGTTTTTGATTTACTGTCAAGAAGAATAATAGAAGATTTATTTCTCCATCCAACGTCGTCTTGAGGCTATAGTTCATGCCAATGGGAACTATATTAAATAATGATTACAACATTTAATGTCTTAAATATATAAAATGTATTTTGTTCAATTTTAATTCTTTTTCAGCTATGCATATAATTTTATATGCCTTATTTTTAGTATAAAAAATACGTACTGGTTTGGGTCCATATAAGTGGGGGAACTGTCATTACAGTTTTAAGTGACACAGGTACTACTCACTGCTATACAAGAAATGTAAACTTTACGGAGAAGTTCAGTAAACTTTCTTTAGTTTCTAATGTTATTTTTATCGGCTCCTTAATGATTTTCTCAGTTCCTAAAAAAAGCCTATTCCGTTATTGCTATATGCCTTCGGATATATGGCATACTTTCCGTTGTCTATTATTATACTAGCCAGATAATTGCATCTCCGCGACTTAAGGGTACTGCAACAATTTTAAACATGGTCATTTTTTTGCCGCAAGAAAAGTACTCATTGCTTGTAGTAAAGTTAACACTTTGATTAAGCACTGAATTTCGCATCTAAATTTATTTCGGTGTCCAATATGCATTTTGAACATAGAAAAAAAGCAGTTCTTAGTGGCCAGGAAGTCAAGCGTTATTGAGGAACAGGTTTTCTTTTTGTATATAGTGTTTTAAACAAAAGCCTTTAAATTTTAATTTGAAATAAATTAATTTCATATATGATACTCGTCTTTTCAACTAAATCAGTCACATTTTTAAAATGACATCGAGGTATATTTGAGCTGATGATATTAAAACAAATTTTCAGACTGACTAAGAAGCGTCACATTATCCGCGGTTCTCACCAAGTGCAATGAATTAAGTGCTGCCTTCGGGTTGGAATCCTCAAGACGAGACTTCTCTCACAGCTTAGACAGGAAGAGAATATATACGACACGGTAATCCCGAAGGATTGGTAATGGATCTCTGTGCTTAATCAGAAAGCTGGATAGCAACATTTTGATCCGAGACAGATAATTTTGATTTGTTCCATACTTAAGTAATCATTTTATTTTTGATGGGTACTATGCTAGTAAATAAAAAAAATGTGATTTTTCGAAATAGCAGAGTTTCCTCCCATTCCGAAATCTCCAACGGTACAGTCAGTGGTTAATTGGAAAAAATTGGGAATTGAACAGAAAACCACATAATCTATCGTTTGTTGCCTAGGAAATTACTCAATATTATTCATTGTACCTGAGGGTGCAGTACAGTGATTAGAGGTAGGATTGCATGCTAGAGGGACCAGTGTGATGCCCAAGTCATATTGTTAAAAAAATAAAAGGTAGAAAAATAAAAGATAATAAAATGATATAAACAAAGCAAAAATGTTTGTAAAGCGAACTTGAAGAGAATCTTTTCGTAAATATTTCTCAGTCATTCCACGACCTGCTGCCAGCAATGAGAAAATTAAAAATACAAAATGTGTAATAACGCGTTAGAAAAAGCGGTTGCGTGACAAGCATTCCATTAGGTGTTCAAATGTGGTTTGGGGGAAAGATGCTAGAGGGAGAAGATGGGGAAATAGTCAACTTAGCCTTAGCGACAAGCTACGCCTCTGCAGATGAAACGATAGAATGACGGTCTGTTAGGAGCCGCAAAAATGACTTGCGGTTTTAAGAAAGCTCGTAACAAGTGCGTTTAACCATAATATTATCTTTAGTAATTAGTCGCATGAAAAGTAGGCATGCTGAAAATAAACACGTTGTGAAAGATTAAACAAAACCTAAGATTGACGGGTTTGCCATTTCACAGGTTGTTCATCACTGTTTCAGCTTTTTTCTTTAAACGTAGTAATATAAAAAAGAATTAAGTTTTATTATTTTTTTTTTACTAATAATTAATACCAGAAATTATTTTTATTTGTGTGAATATTATTTTTTTTACTGTTTAGCCTCTTTCCCATCTTTTTTCTACGTTGTCATGTTAATTCCTATATCTTTATTTCTTTTGTTTGTTTGTTTCTTTCTTTCTTATCCCTCGTTTCCTTCTGTGATTTTGCCTCATTCTTTCCTTCTTTTTCTTTTCTGTTTACCCAGCTTATTTTCTCCACTTTAATTAGTATGCACCTTATTATCTCGCGAGATAAAGGTAGCCCCTTGTTTGGTGGTGACTTGAGTGAGCTCTTCAGGGCGCAAACCTGGACGATTGTCTATGGAGGACATACGCTCCCCCCCATAACATGCCCCCCCAACATATAGACCGAAACTGACAAGATTCAAAGGAATACAGGACATGCATTTGGATTAGCTTGACTGCAGGAATTACCGGATGATTGTCATTGTTGACAACCAACCACCTTCGGAGTTTCCCTTCGGTTTTCCTGTCTGTATGTACTTCCAAAGCTTTTCCATGTTTAGATATGTCCGCAAGGCAACGGTGGCTTAAAATCAGAGTTTCCCTTCCCCTAGATAGCTTCCCAGGTTGACGAGTTACATCTATCCGAATGCTTTAATTACATATTCCCAAATCATAAAGGAAAGTTTTTTCTTTGTGTGAACTAAATAGCATTCTGTATATGTAAATAACATACTCACTTCCGGGAGTTAAAAGATCCATAATACCATCAACTCCAGAAAACCGTCTCCCCCCAAGAAGCATCTCTTCCATTTTTTAAAAGGTGGAGAATCAGGTGTACAAACCAAGAGACTGAGCAACCTTTTATCTCTAGTACCATGTCATGTACATGTGGGACGCTCACTTTAAACAAAGCCTTATGCCATGTTGCGCTCGAATGAGGCGTGCGAATTCATTTCTGCGTTAAATTGAAATTTCTGGGATCTATGAGGAAAGAGAGCTTGGCAAAATTAACATTCACGTATTATATCGAGGAAAAGATAGGCGGATGGAAACAACGAATAACCTACCTAATGATTTTGGACGAATGAACGTTAGAGGAGGGGCGAACAAATAGAGCAAAAAGCTAAACGTTGTATAGAGAAACAAGAAACAATAGACTGTGGAGAGATATGATTCCTTACGTTCTGAAGAGATAAGACGCATAAAAGAAGAAATCCTGTACAAATCCAGACTCACCTATTCCATATTCCAGCAGGGCAGCCGATGGAGGATCTGTTGCATTGAATGGGCAGACAAATCTTCAATATAAGGAATGACATTGTCGTGCTTCAAACAGGCTTACATTTATGTCCTGAAGGGACATGACACATAAAAACAGAAAAGCTGTACAGATCCAGAGTCACCTCTTTCATAATAGTCACCTTTTCATTCCTCTAGAATCCAGCGAGAAGTTTTGCGGATAGCTTGTGAAGGACCAGTTGCAGTGAATGGACAGCCAGATATTTGATGCAAGTAATACATACGCTGATTTTAATTCATAGATGGTTGACAAGGAGAAAAGATGGATCCGTGGCCTTTTTCAATGTCATTACAGTGATATTAAAACAAAAGTGTAAGCTGGAATTTGAACTAGGCTCAGCAATTTTACTTTCGATATTGGTGATCTATCTGGGCCCTTATCAGGTGATATCAAGACTCAGAGCTCAGATTGTTGCTGTGTGACTGAAAATGGTGGAAGCTGCCAAGCTAAATTTTGATGCTGTTGAATTTTGAACTACTTTGCAATAACCTGTTTTTAACAAAATAAAAGGATCGCCTATACGGTAGGGAATGCTAGAGAATTTCTTCAGATGAAGAAGACACTTGAAGCGACAGGAAAGTGTTCTTTTACTAATGAATCCTATGAATACAATGGATTGAACATGTGAGCAACGAGGAAATTTTGAGTAGAGTATTAACTACAAAGAAACCGATACCTACAATCAGAACGAGCTGAAAATTCTGCAGTGCATAATGAGGAAAACGGAGAATTTTAAATTCACAGAATATATTTAAGGGAATAGAAGCATGGAGAAACTACGCTTAAGCTATTTTATGCGAATGAATGGCAGAACATGGATAAAGAAGGAAGTTAACGAATCAAAGATAGAACGACAAAAAACAAAAAAACAAAAAGAAGTTGTGGTAAGATTTGATTGCCCAGGTCGGGAAAGGTCAGAGCACATAAAAAAAAAGGAATAAGATGTTATTTTAAAGAACTTCAAATGCTCATTATGCAGTTCTTTTATTCTGTTATAGTGTGAGTATATTCAGCTGATTACTGTAAAGAACATACAAAATACTATTTAGACTAACTTTTTCTGCGTTTTTTGCTTTTCAGGAAGATGAAGGATGTTGTTTTACATTGGCATGCGCCATGATAAAGACCAGCTTGAGTGTTCATTGCAAATGAGATGCGCGAATCAAACAAGAGCCAATAACTTTGCAGAAAGTCAATACAATTACTGTCACTCTTCGAGCCGATCTGATTGATCGAGCTGAGGTTCTTGAATTAATTGCGTCTCCGTGCAAGTAACCATTGCTCATACCTCAGGGTATCTGGATTCTTCTTCATCCGCGGAATGCTGTGGTCAGATAAACTGATGAAGCGGAATAATCATTCAGCTTATTTTACTTTCCAGGAAAATAACAACAAAAACATTAGTCACATTATGAAATGATTGCAAAGATAAACAGTATTATAGCATACATGAATATTAGGTAAATGAATGACAAAGTGGAAACATTTCTGTGTAACGCGTTTCGTCCTTCAGGACTTCATCAGAGAAAAGTAAATTACATTATCCGAACACTGTTGATCAAATGAATGACAAAGTGTAAAGAATTCTGTGTAACGCGTTTATGTTAACTAAATAAGAATAAATTTGGTGATCGTTTGCGGTGTTAAGCTGAGAGTTACTGTGAAATTCAGAATTCCATGCCCATACTATGTATAGAAATGCTCTATTCATGATATTTCTTTCTCTCACATTGTCATGTACGACGTTATAGAACCGCATTACGAATTTACAAACTGCGTCTGCTATTCCGCGCCCCTTATCGTCGCATAGCAAACTTCTATGTAAACCAAACAGAATGGGATGTCATCTTCGACGGTGCACATCTCTGTTGTTATGTCCATATAACCACTCTGATGATGGCGCATGTGAACCGAAAGCCTTGATCGATGACGATCAATATAATAAAGAAATATCCAAATGTTGGAAAGTTTTTGTCTTTATTTTGTCTTCAAACTAAAGCCATTATAAGACGTTTGCAAAGGTTCATGGTAAAGCATAATAAACATTCGTTGCCTGTTATGTTTAACAATACATACATACATATACACACACACACACACACATATATATATATATGTATGTACATATATCCCTGATATTGAGCACTTTAACCTATAAATATAGAATACCTTAAAACTATATTTTATCATATATATATATATATATATGTGTGTGTGTGTGTTTGAAAGGCATAGGTTCTCCTGAATGGGCCTTTCAACCCTTTATAGTTGAAGTGTAGTATATATGATTTTAATATCTCTGAGATACTACATAATATTTACCAGTAGCTGTGCTTCTTCAAAGAAACTCTTTTCTATCAATGTGGTGATACCTGCTCTCCTTCTCTACTACCAAACTCTCTTTATCCCTTTTTGAATGCTTTTTTGTATAAGTGAAAATATTGATTAGAAAATGAAACATAAGTATTTCAGATTTTCTTTCATTCCTTTTTGTTTCTTTTCCTTTTCTTTCTTTCTTTCTTTCTTTCTTTCTTTCTTTCTTTTATCGCATAAGGCATTTTTTTCTTTCTTTGAATTCATTTTTCATCTTTCTCTTTTTGCTCCCCTTTTTTTCCCTAAAATGCTACATTTTTTCATAAATGAAAGCGAATACATTTTAAACATCTCAGTTGTACGAACATCCTTTCATCTTGTTCCATCAAGTTAGCAAAACTTTTTATGTTCCGAAGCAACGACGAGGACTGTTTTCTCTTCAAATCTCGTGCATTGTATTGGATGAATTCTCGAAAAAAAAAAAAAGATCTGACTTTTACTACATTCATCAAAGAATTTTTGACAATTATTTCTTGTGTAAAAGAATTTGGTGAACCAGTGATTGTTGTTCTTAGGTTTTAGAATACAGAAAAACAAATAAGGTTTCCTTTTTATAATGGAAATTAGTAATCGAGCATTTAATTGATGAATTACATTATAAATCTTCAGTTTTCAACCTATGAATTGTTTAAACCAGTTTCCGTTCTATAACCGTATTTTTTTGTATTCGGGGAGAAAGAGATTATCAAAGGACATGAATTAATATAAAATTACTAGCAGAAAAGGGCTTTAATAGTTATACTGGTTTTATTATTATTTTCTAACTCTACTGAAATACATAGAAATTATTCAAGAAACTTTGGGCAATGACACCATCGAATAATGTGGCTGCAATTATGGTAGCATTTTTAATTATAGTCCACCTATTTAATGCCTAACTTTCACATTCAGTGACAAAACAATGAAGTGGATTAATTTTTCTTTCAAAGACATTTATCTTTAGATTACCTTAATTTCCTAATATATGGAAAATCAATATTATAGTAGTTATTTTCCCATTTTAGCCCATGCTGATTCAAGGGCATAGTAATGAGGCATCCACTTAAACCCGGACTCGCTAACCTTATGGGCTGATTTACGAAATGAACGATGACAATTGGGATACGGTAAGCGCTTTCATCAACAGCAAAGCCTTCGGCCAGCGATGAAAACAGCGGCGGCAGCAGAGAATAACTGTTGACTACTACAATGCGATAATTCATGTCGTCAGATGAGGTGGCAAAAATAATAAATCATGACAGGAAGCATCCTCACTACGAAATCTGCAAAGTTAAAAATTGAGTAAATGGACAACCCGGAAGAGCTGGGTTTCGTTACATGGGGTGTCCATGGATATCACCGTGGACCATTTGATCTCTCCCTAGTAATAAGCAAGGCGGGCATTGTGCTCCAGGTGTCAGTAACCTGTAAAAGATTTCTCGACATCCCCGACGCACTGATCTGCCTCGGAGAAAATATTTTCGTCATCGTGGAAGGGCGGAGATCCCACCGTGGCACTGGGCACTTATCCAGGGTGTGTCTCGGACAGAATCTGGCGCTACAAGTCAGACAGACAACACTGAAGGAAGCGGTGGGAATTGAAAAGTCTGAGAAGATCGACAAAGCCGACAATGGTTTCTCCGAACGGTAGGTGGTGTTGAAAAGGATATCAAAGGCTGCGATCCCAGCAGGATGTCCTCGAAATAATGCAGCTGCTGCATCAAAAGCAGTATCCTCAAAATCAAAAATATAAACAAATGCAACTGCAGAATTGTCGCTAAGACAGCAGTAACCGCTGAAACAGCAGTAGCTAAGAAAGCAGCAAGAACAGCAGCAGCAACCGCAACAACACGTGCAGGAACAAGAACAGAGCTGATTTAAATAGAGGTAAAGGAAATGCGTCCACATTGGTCCTCTTAGCTGAAAAGGCAGGGAGAAGCAGAAGAGGAAATGGAGAAAAACTGGGAAAAACAGGATAGAGAAGGCCATGAAAAATACCAAGACCAAATCTGTCCCTACTTCTATAGCAAGAATCGAAGAAGCCACAACATAATCACAAGGTAAGGAAAGGAACCCCTTTCTTCCCTCATTAGGGCTCTGGCATCTCCTTTCCCAACGCATCCGAGAAAAAGAAGGCCTTTCATAAGGGGTAGGAGATCTGTAAAATCGATAGACTGGTGGCTGAGAGGTACATCTGACATAGAAAAGCCCTCTTGCGTTCCTTATTCAAATACACATCTGTTAACGGAAAGTCAACTGAGGACACCCGGCGACTTTTCTAAAGCAGCAGCGGTTATAACCCTAATTTGAATTACAAGCGGCAAATTCAAGGTCTGGGGCCTTGTATTTGCGATCAAAGAGTCATTTCTCGGGCTTTGGATGGCACAGGTAGTATCATCTGAGCTCTCAAAAATATGTAAAAATTGTTCACTCCACCCCTCTTTAAATAGGGGAGTTTCCGGCCACTATGTGAATCGGATTTAAAACTTGGTTATCAAGTTGGCATAATAGGGGCTTCAGAGAGTGGAGTAAAGCCGCCTGCCTGCCTGCTCCGTGATCTCCTGTCCTTAGATGTGGATATGGAGATTCACTTTGCGAGATTAATTCTCGTTAGTTGTGTAGCGAATTAATCAATTCAGCACACGGAAACGTTGTTCGTACTTTCATCACTTAGGACCGTTCCTAATTTTAACTGGGGACTGGAATGCTACCCTAGACACCAAGCTAGACAAGGTGCCAGCGGGAGGCTGCGTCATCGTAGCTTGGTCGATCTGATCAATGTGCTTGGTCTCGTCGATCACTCTGGACGGGAGATATGGATGTGGGCTTTAAATTGGCCGTCTCCCTAGGTGGTTAGCTAACTGGATAAAATGTTAGTGAGAAGGGTCGGTCTAGATCTGCTAGATAGTCGCACGTTGCATTGGTTAGGCTATTCAGAACACAAACTCGTTTGTGTCCGGATAGTTCCCGGGCCAGTCTATAGTACTTTGATTTGCTTACTGGTAAGGCTTGCCAGTGTGATGGTCCAGCGTTAAAATTTTCGCACGCTTTCTTTGTGTTATAGAGTGGTTTCACAGTGGAGGCTTGTATTTTTACTAAGTCGGTCCTAAAATAGGTTTGACGTACAAAACGTTAGGAACTTGATATAATAGGTAATGACGCAGAGAAATCTAGTTGCGGTCGCTGATACTTTAGTATCCGACTAACGGTCGTCCGGCATCGACTGACTGACCAACCCACTGAGCGACTCGTTACTCTTACTACTCCTACTTATTATAGGAGGGTGGGTCTATTAGCTTTAGAATAGGTGTGTTCCACTATAACACTTTGGAATAATGTAAATCGCAGACAATGACCGTAGGACAACTGATCGATTGTCGAGACAATAGTGTCTGGGAGTGATGAAAATCTGATGCAATCACGGATGATGTAATATTCTTCAGGGCCAAACAAATTTTATTATAAACCCTGAAAATAGATTCATATTACTGCACACCACAGCAAATAACCTAATCTGAGGGAAATAAAATAGAAATTAATTACACCCTGTAACTCCAGTAGGCCTCGATTACGCCCTGTAACTCCAGTGGGCCTTGATGACGCCCTGTAACTCCAGTAGGCCTCGATTACGCCCTGTAACTGCAGTGGGCCTTGATGACGCCCTGTAACTCCAGTGGGTCTAGATGACGCCCTGTAACTCCAGTATATCACGATTACGCCTTGTAACTACAGTGGGTCTAGATGACGCTCTGTAACTGCAGTCGGTCTCGATTACGCCCTTTAACTCCAGTGGGTCTCGATTATGCCCTGTAACTCCAGTAGGCCTCTATTACGCCCTGTAACTCCAGTGGGCTTTGATGACGCCCTGTAACCCCAGTAGGCCTCGATTACGCCCTGTAACTCCAGTAGGTCTCGATTATGCCTGGTAGCTCATGAGGGCCTTGATAACGCCCTGTAACTCCAGTAGGCCTCGATTACGCCCTCTAACTCCAGTGAACCTTGATGACGCCCTGTAAAACCAGTAGGTCTCGATTACGCCCGGTAACTTCAGTGGGTCTCGATTACGCCTTGTAACTACAGTGGGTCTAGATGACGCCCTGTAACTCCAGTTGGTCTCGATTACGCCCTGTAACTCCAGTAGGTCTCGATTACGCCTTATAATTACAGTGGGTCTAGATGACGCCCTGTAACTCCAGTAGGTCTCGATTACGCCTTGTAACTACAGTGGGTCTAGATGACGCCCTGTAACTCCAGTGGGTCTAGATGACGCCCTGTAACTCCAGTGGGTCTCGATTACGCCCTGTAACTCCAGTGGGTCTCGATTACGCCCTGTAACTCCAGTATGTCTCGATTACGCCTTGTAACTACAGTAGGTCTCGATTACGCCTTGTAACTACAGTGGATCTAGATGACGCCCTGTAACTCCAGTGGGTTCTCGATTACGTCATGTAACTCCAGTCGGTCTAGATGACGCCCTGTAACTCCAGTGGGTCTAGATGACGCCCTGTAACTCCAGTGGGTCTCGATTACGCCCTGTAACTCCAGTGGGTCTCGATTACGCCCTCTAACTCCAGTATGTCTCGATTACGC
The DNA here is from genome assembly GCA_963932145.1 of Acanthosepion lycidas. NCBI lineage: Eukaryota > Metazoa > Mollusca > Cephalopoda > Sepiida > Sepiidae > Acanthosepion > Acanthosepion lycidas. Next base: position 131,643,265 of record OZ010582.1, on the reverse strand, counting down.
CTTGTAGCTACAGTAGGTCTCGATTACGCCTTGTAACTACAGTGGATCTAGATGACGCCCTGTAACTCCAGTGGGTTCTCGATTACGTCATGTAACTCCAGTCGGTCTCGATTACGCCCTGTAACTCCAGTAGGTCTCGATTTAGGTATTTAGGGCTAGATTAACAAGAAAGTCTAGCGAAGTTGTGAGCATGAGTGCAGTATTGCGCAAGGAGGAAATACGTCGAGGTTCCGATCACAGTATTCGTCAGGTCAGCACTCCTGACGGACGCAGCTTGCAGTCCACCAACAACAAGTGCGAGGCAGTTTACCAAGGAGCCCAGTGTCTGTTTCGTAGCTATTTAGCTTACCTTTCTCGACTGAAGCTGTTGGCTGTGATAATGAGATCACAGAAAGCGAAGTCTACGAGTCACTGAAGCGGTTCGGAAGCCATACAAATTGTCCTTGGGGATGTCACACATGTTTGTACCGATTTTGACAGTGGTTGTGGCAAGGTTCGTCCCCTATATGAACTCCAGGTATGTGATCACGTTATTGGAAAAGGATAAGCATGACGTATGCAATCAGTTACCGAGATTCTGTTGGCCCGGGAACAGACTTGTGCTGTGAAGGGCCGAACAAACAGATCATGCAAGACGTAGAAGATCACGAAGCCGCGCTGATCAATTTGAACCTATCCAAGGCATTCGACAGCGTCAACCATCAGTATTTGGCAGCTGCGCTGCAGGTCGCCGGATTCCACCCCGGATTCTGCAAGTGAATTAGGCTGCTATATACTCCTCCAGTAGGTTTGTACAAGTAGACGGGAAGCCTTCGGGCGCTTTTGCGCTGTCGTGAAATGTCCGGTTAGTCAGGTTTGTCTACTGTCGCCACTACTTTACGCTTATGCTTTGGAGCTGAAGCCTCTCCTGCGCCAAACGATAGAGTGTGCAGTCCGGTCCTACGCGAAATCTGTTTCTCTAGAGGGGCTCGAGCCAGGGTTTATGCGTACTCCGATGACGTATCCATTTTGGTATGTGCTGCAGTGACATTGTGGTGGTGCAGAAGGCGCTTGAATGGTATGAAAAGGTTACGGAGGTCAGGATTAACCGCATCATGACTTTTGCGGTTGGGTTCTTGGAAGGGCGTTGCTATTCCGTGGCCCTTCAGTTGGGCTGGCGCTCCCTTTCGTTCTTGGAGTGTGGTTCGAACCGGATTTTCAGCTGAGAAAAATTTGGTCGAAGTGGCAATCTGGACTCGGCTCCGAAGGCGGTTGTCCTTAAAGGGTAAGACTGAAGTGTGCTCTGTGTATATCTTTTCCCTTATCATTTACCGGTTGTCTGTACTTCCTCCTCTCTCTCAGGATCATTTGGAGTTGTTCGAGCGTTAATACTTCTCTTTCTTGTGGAGAAGGGAGGCAAACCAACGGTCCGCAGAATGATCTGTATCCAGCGTTCGAATTAGAGACACGCCTCCAGGCTGCTTTTCCTTCGCCGCACATTGACAGTGGAGCAACTGTGGGAGATAAATGTTCAGGAGCCTTCCCGAGTCTTACTATCACTCATTTGCATATAGACAAGAGTACCATCGTAAGTCCCGGTGCCAGGAGGCTTTCCTCGGTGAGTGACGTTAGACCTTGCATGTGATTCATCGGTCCAGAGATCTTTCACGGTCTGGGAGGACATTATATCGGGGATTAGTGGAGAGGCTCGCGTCGGAACCGCTCCGTAAGCAA
>OZ010582.1:131629052-131636552 GCA_963932145.1 Acanthosepion lycidas | reverse complement strand
CGTTTAATGTACTCTGGATGTTAGTATTTCATCATATATGTCCTCAAGAGGCAAGCGTTTAATGTGCTCTGGATGTTAGGACTTCATAAACGTACTCAAGAGGCAAGCGTTTAATGTACTGTGGATGTTAAGACTTCATAAACGTCATCAAGAGGCAAGCGTTTAATGTACTCTGGATGTTAGGACTTCATAAAGGTCCTCAAGAGGCAAGCGTTTAATGTACTGTGGATGATAGGACTTAATAAACGTCCTCAAGAGGCAAGCGTTTAATGTACTCTGGCTGGTACGATTTCATCATAAACGTTTTCAAGAGGCAAGCGTTTAATGAACTCTGGATGTTAAGACTTCATAAACGTCCTCAAGAGGCAAGCATTTAATGTAATCTGGATGTTAGGACATCATGAACGTTCTCAAGAGGCAAACGTTTAATGTACGCTAGATGTTAGGACTTCATAAACGTCCTTAAGAGGCAACCGTTTAATGTACTCTGGCTGTTAGGACTTCATAAACGTTCTCAAGAGTCAAGCGTTTAATGTACTCTGGATGTTAGGACTTCATATACGTCCTCAAGAGGCAAGCGTTTAATGTACTCTGGATATTAGGACTTCATAAACGTCCTCAAGGGGCAAGCGTTTAATATACACTGGTTGTAAAGACTTCATAAACGTCCTCAAGAGGCAGGCGTTTAATGTACTCTGGATGTTAGTATTTCATCATATATGTCCTCAAGAGGCAAGCGTTTAATGTGCTCTGGATGTTAGGACTTCATAAACGTACTCAAGAGGCAAGCGTTTAATGTACTGTGGATGTTAAGACTTCATAAACGTCATCAAGAGGCAAGCGTTTAATGTACTCTGGATGTTAGGACTTCATAAATGTCCTCAAGAGGCAAGCGTTTAATGTACTGTGGATGATAGGACTTCATAAACGTCCTCAAGAGGCAAGCGTTTAATGTACTCTGGCTGGTACGATTTCATCATAAACGTTTTCAAGAGGCAAGCGTTTAATGTACTCTGGCTGTTAAGTCTTCATAAACGTCCTCAACAGGCAGGCGTGGAATGTACTCTGGATGTTAGGACTTCATAAACGTCCTCAAGTTGCAAGTGTTTAATGTACTCCGGATGTTAGGATTTCATCATAAACGTCCTCAAAAGGCAAGCGTTTAATGTACTGTGGCTGTTAGGACTTCATGAACCTTCTCAAGAGGCTAGGATTTAATGTACTCTGGATGTTAGAACCTCATAAACGTCCACAAGAGTCAAGCGTTTAATGTACTCTGGCTGTTAAAACTTCATAAACGTCCTGAAGAGGCAGGCGTGTAATGTAATCTGGATATTAGGACGTCATAAACCTCCTCAAGATGCAAGAGTTTAAAGTACTCTGACTGGTTAGACTTTATAACCGTACTAAGATGCAGGCGTTTAATGTACTCTGGATGTTAGGATTTTTTAAACGTCCTCAAGAGACAAGCGTTTAATGTACTCTCGCTGTTAGGATTTCATCATAAACGCCCTCAAGAGGCAAGCGTTTAATGTGCTCTGGCTGTTAAGACTTCATGAACGTTCTCAAGAGGCAAGCGTTTAATATACTTTGGATGTTTGGACTTCATAAACGTCCTCAACAGGCAAGCATTTAATATACTCTGGCAGTTAAGACATAATAAACGACCTCAAGTGGCAGGCTTTTAATTTACTCTGGATTTTAAAACTTCATAAACGTCCTCAAGAGGCAGGCGTTTAATGTAATCTGGCTGTTAGGATTTTATCATAAATGTCCTCATGTGGCAACCGTTTAATGTACTCTGGCTGTTAAGACTTCATAAACGTCCTCAAGAGGTAAGCTTTTATTAAACTCCGGATGTTAGGATTTCATCATAGACGTCCTCAAGAGGCAAGCGTTTCATGTACTTTGGCTGTTAGGACTTCATGAACGTTCTCAAGAGGCAAGCATTTAATGTACTTTGGATGTTAGGACCTCATAAACGTCCTCAAGAGGCAAACGTTTAATGTACTCTGGCTGTTAAGACTTCATAAACGTCCTCAAGAGGCAGGCGTGTAATTTACTCTGGCTGTTAGGATTTCATCATAAACGTCCTCAAGAGGCAAGCGTTTAATGTACTGTGGCTGTTAGGACTTCATAAACGTCCTCAAGACGCAGTCGTGTAATGTACTCTGGTTGTTAGGACTTTATAAACGTCCTCAAGAGGCAAGCGTTTAATGTACTCTGGCTGTTAAGACTTCATAAACGTCCTCAAGAGGCAGGCGTGTAATTTACTCTGGCTGTTAGGATTTCATCATAAACGTCCTCAAGAGGCAAGTGTTTAATGTACTGTGGCTGTTAGGAATTCATAAACGTCCTCAAGAGGCAGTCGTGTAATGTACTCTGGTTGTTAGGACTTTATAAACGTTCACATGTGGCAACCGTGAAATGTACTCTGGATGTTGGGACTTCCTAAACTTCCTCAAGAGGCAAGCGTGGAATGTACTCTGGATGTTAGGACTTCATAAACGTCCTCAAGAGGCAAGCGTTTAATGTAATCTGCATGTTGGGACTTCATAAATGTTCTCAAGAGGCAAGCGTTTAATGTACTTTGGATATTAGGACTTTATAAATGTCCTCAAGAGGCAAGCATTTAATGTACTCTGGATGTTAGGACTTTATGAACGTCCACATGTGGCAACCGTTTAATGTACTCTGGATGATAGGACTTCATAAACGTCCTCAAGAGGCAAGCGTTTAATGTACTCTGGCTGTTAGGACTTCCTAAACGTCCTCAAGAGGCAAGTGTTTAATGTACTATGGATGTTAGGACTTCATAAACGTCCTCAAGAGGCAAGCATTTAATGTACTCTGGCTGTTTGCATTTCATCATAAACGTTCTCAAGAGGCAAGCGTTTAATGTACTCTGGATGTCAGGACTTCATAAACGTCCTCAAGGGGCTAGCATTTAATGTACTCTCGATGTTAGGTCTTCATGAACGTTCTCATGAAGCAAGCATTTAATGTACTCTGGCTGTTAGGACTTCATAAACGTTATCAAGAGCCAAGCGCTTAAAATTTTCTGGATATTAGGACTACATAAACGTCCTCAAGAAGCAGGCGTTTAATGTACTATGGATGTTAGGACTTCATAAACGTCTTCAAGAGAAACACATTTAATGTACTCTGGCTGTTAGGACTTCATAAACGTCCTCAAGTGACAAGCGTTTGATACGTCAGGATACGAAGGTTGTCAGGACTTAATAAACGATTTCAAGAGGTGTGCTTTTAATCTACGATGGTTGTTATGACTTAATTAATTTATATTCTTTGCATTACCAATGACTACCAGAGCGCATTAAATCATAGTCTCTTGAAGCCGTTATGTTCACTGAACCAGACTATATTATATTAAGACATCGCTTCTTGAAATCGTTTGTTGAATCTTAACAAGCAGAGTAAATTATGACTTCAACTTTTGACGAAGTTTATTAAATCCTAATAGAATACATTAAACCCTCCACCCCCGAGGAGATTAATTAAGTCCTAACAACCAGAATAAATTAAAACCTCACATATTACAACGTTTATTAAGTCATAGCAGCAAGAGTACATTAAACACTAGCTTCTTTACGACGTTTATTTAAGTCCTAACAAAGTACATTTGTTGTATTCTCTCCCTGGTTGGGGAGGGAGGTATTCGGCAATGGCGTCGATTCACTCATATGTTGTATCTTTTCTCTCTTCTCTTGTCTTCTCCCGGTCAGTGATCTCTAGTCGGTCTGGTTTACAGATGAAAGAACTTCAACACAGGGAATTTTAACTTAGCTAGTTTATTAACCTTGGCGTATACATACTAGCCAGTGCGGTCGCTCTCTCACTCCACTGGGAAGCCGTTTCCAGAAACGAAGGAACACGTCTACATTGCTTTTGACGGTTAAGAAACAACTCCCAAAAACCTTTTTTCTGCCTATCGTCTTCAAGCTCGTTCAACCAATCAAAATCAACTTCCTTGTTTTGTCTTCTATCTGACCCTTAAGGTCAGCCTCAGAAGTTCGAGCAGAGATACACTTTTCTAAAATATAATAGTTTGCTAAAAATTATTTAACATCCTTTAACTAATCATTAAAAAATCATTTATGAATTTTATTTCAACTCTATTACTCTAAAATCCCCTCTACTCGTTCCTGTTTGCAAGGCATGCTCCTTATATTTTTCTTCATTGATCACATAACCCTACGGCATTCACATATACCATTCCTGAAAAAGAATGAACATAAACAACAAACTTTTTCACGCTCCACAAACATCTATTTTAACAACAACAAAAAAATTCCTTTGTTTATTCTTGATCACTAGCTTTCGTGACCCAAGGTCAACGACTTAGACGACAATCTGGATACAATTCACTCAAACGGTGAACTTTGACCTCTACAATAGTCTTTACCCACGTCAGAAGATACCACCTCTGCAATCCAATATTCTTGGGGAAAACAAATTTCCTTGCGTCTTCACTTGAGACTACACGAAATGTACGTACGATTCACAGAAAAAAATAATGATTAAAAAATCACACAATACATGCTAAAAGCCGCACGCCACATCGTCAACAAATTCCATAAATGAACTACGTCCTTGCCACCTAAATTTTACACTTTAAATATACCATGATCCACACTTATTTCCTACTCACATTGACACAGCACATACGGTCGAATATCACGTTATTTATTCAACCATAACCAATTAATTACTTTTTTTTATTTGCGTATTACCAGATTTACTTGAACAAATCTTCGCAGGTTTACCACCATTTATTTTCTATAATCACTATTATTAACTAATAATTATAACACTAATGTGTGCTAAAACTCATCTTGCATCATCTCAAATCCTTCTGTTCCTGGTTTTCCCCACAGAGAAAGCAACCACACTCGCTTGGCGCCTCCAAAATAATCCATTACTAGCTCTAACATCGTTACAAAGGTTTTCTTCCCATAGTCATCTACCGCGACATGGCATCCCACGAGACACCTGACCAATTGCTTTTTGGTTGTCAGGGCCATCCATAGGCACCTTGGGTATCTTAGGGTACATCCATTCTATTCTGAATACTTCATAGCATAAAGCTCCCATTCTACCCAACATTGTTCCCCTATGTATATAGCCAGGTGTGACAATCCCCCCGCACCCAGGACACAGGCCCAAACACATTCGGAAATCCGAAACTATGAAAGCCAAATCTACTTCTTCCTCCAACAATTGATTAACTTAATTTTTCCACAAATTCACAAAATTCACTAATAAACAACTTAATTCTTCAACCAATGAAGGCAAAAGGACACACACACGCCTTTTAAAATAAAAAGAATTCCTCAACTCTCCAAACTTTCCCGCGTTGTAACCCTCACCCTGTGTCTCTTTATAATCGGAGGTCCTGGTCAACGGCGTCAAATAATTATATCTCTTGTATAGCTCCTTCATTCTGGGAGGTCTTAGTCGACGTTTTTGATTCGATAATAAATTCTTCTTTAACAGCCGGTGATCGTTAGTTGTTTTGGACAGAGAATGAAAACCATCAACAAAGTGAATTTGAACTTATCTATTTTGTTAATGTCGACATATACATCTTCTAACTAGCCAGTGGGGCCACACTCTCCCTACACTGGGAAGCAAATCCAGACACGACTGAGAACACTTCTACATTGTTCGACGGTTAAGACTCGATTCTTTGAAAACCGTTTCTCTATCTATCGTTCTCATGCTCGTTCAGCCAATGAAAATCGACTTCCTTGTTTTGTTTTCTATCTGACCCTTAAGGTCAGCCTCCGGTAGTCCGTGCAGAGATACACTTTTCTAAAAAAAAAAAAAAAAACAGTAGTCTTCTAAACTGTTATTTAACACGTTAATTTCTCGATTCTTGATGACGTTCATTAAATCATAATAGTGTACATAAAACACTTGGCTCTTTACAGGCTTCATTATTTCCTAACAGCCAGAGTACGTTGGACCTTCGCCACTTGACGATGTTTATAAGTCTTAACAGTTAGAGTGCGTTAAACGGTCACCTCTTGACGACATTTATTAAGTCCTAACAACTACCGTAGATTAAACCCTGGTCCCTTGACAACATCTAATAAGTACTAAAAACCAGCGTACGTTAAACCCACTTGAAGACGTTTATTAAGTCCTAACGGCCAGTGTACATTAAAACCTAACCTCTTATTGACGTTTATTAAGTCCTAACAACCCGTAAACTTTAGATCCTACTGATGGCATTTATCAAGTTCTAACAGCTAGTGTATATTAAAATCTAACCTCTTAATGACATTAAATCCTAAAAAACAGCGTACATTAAACTCTCACCTTTTGACGATATTTGTGTCTCGACAACCAGTGTACATTAAAACCTCTCATCTTGATGTCATTTATTAAGACATGACAGACAGCGTATATTAAACACTTGCTCCTTGATGTCATTTGTAAGTGTTAACAGCCAGTGTATCTTAAACACTTGAATACTTACGACGTCTATTACACTCTTAGAATCAGAATAGAATAAATCATTGCCTCTTAATGAAGTTTATTACTTTCTTAGAGCCAGTATTCATGAAACGCTTTATTAATATTAACAGAATACATTAAAAACTTCAATTCTTGACTACGTTTATTAAGTCCTAACAAAAACAGAGTCCGGCGTTGTGCATGTGTTTATTACTGCAATAAAAAGTCAGAAAAATATAGTTTGGGGACAAATTTGGATACTTTTAAACTTTTTTTATGATCATCTCAATATATTTAAACTCAATACAATAGAAGACTTCATGATGATAATATTTTTAATTAAACTGGCATGCAAAAGATTTACGCGAACTGCATAAAATAATTGTACACCTTTATTTTAATTCGTAAGTTAAGATTGTTTAGCAGTATGCTTTCGTCAGTAGTTTCTGTGGACCTTGATGATTGTAAAATTCTTTTTTGCATTTTCCTAGGTGTTATGTAACAGAAGATAACCGCTTTATGCTAAAAAAGGGTCATGCAAAACTATTGGACCAATGAAAGATATGATACGTTAAAGTCATGATAATATGGTAATTTCCAAGTAGGAATTGTTACATCTTATTAACATGAGTGTAACTTACCTTGACAAGTCATTGTCGCTGAACATTAGCTTGCTTTTTACATAAAAAATCGTGGCTAACTTTTCTACTAAAACAAAGATGAATCTTGAGACTTTGAAGGGGAAGATAACTCAATGAGATATAACAGCTGGCAGCCGGGGATATCCAGAAACTGTTCAACCCATCCCCAAAAAAAAGGGGGGTTGATACTACTGGATGTGTTTCAAGTGTAGAGAAAAACGGAAAAGCACAACACTCATAAAAGAGAGATGAGTGAAATATTTTGAGAGACTCGGTAGGCAATCCAAAATTAACAGTCAAACGAATTAGGAGTTCATGAAGAGATAAGTGTTATTTCAGTTGTCGCGTTACGCGGGGTCTTACGAAAAAATCAACT
>OZ010582.1:131504052-131621552 GCA_963932145.1 Acanthosepion lycidas | reverse complement strand
ATCTGACAGATTTTTATCACTTTAAGTGTTATTTTTTAATGGAAACTAATATTTGAGTAGACGTTCCGTTTATTTATTAAAAAGTATATTCATTTATTTTCGTCTACAGGCCAGAATATTGGTGAAATCTTACTAAAAAATGATATGAAAAATATACTGTTTGGTAAATAAATGCGACTTCTATTCAAATATGAAAATCCACCGAAAAAGAATATTAAAGTATGTTTTAATCTCTTCTATCGATATATTTTCCGCTTTATCTTTTTTTTTTTTTTTTTTTACTTATCAATGAACATCAAGTATGTGCAGTTCAAATATCTGGGCAGCGTTTTATCAGAGAATGGAAAATGAGACACCAAGATTCGAACAGGCATTGGACAAGCGAAAGAAGTGTTTCAAAAGCTAAGTAAGGTGCTGAGAAACGGAAGAATTTTGTTAGAAACAAAGAAATGAGTGCTGCATTATCAGTCTTCCTATTTGATAGTGAATACTGGAAAATCTACCCGCGAATAAAGAAAAAGAAAAAGAAAATAAATGCAGCAGAAATGTGGTTCTATAGAGCCGGTGTTTCAATGTCAGGTGATCATAAGCCTAGCCGTGCTTGGGAGAACAATTTTTGTATGTCTTTAAGGTATGTTCTGTCAGGGATTCCGTCAATGAATTTATCAGAGTATTTTCCAATAAAACCCAGTGCCTCAACCACAATTTTTATTATTGATATCCGTATATACCATATTTTTTAGACTCCCACTTCAAGATCCTTGCATCTTGATAAATTTGTGAAGATCTTAAAATATATATTACCGTCGTCGTGGTCGTCGTGATTGTGGTCGTCGTGGTCGTCGTGGTCGTAGTCATTGTGGTGGTGGTGGTCATCGTCGTGGTCTTCTTCTTCTTCTTCTTCTTCTTCTTCTTCTTATTATTATTATTATTATTATTATTATTATTATTATTATTATTATTATTTTCCTTTGATCACTGGTGTATACTCATTTCTTTCCGGCTCCCTCCCAGAGAACTAAGGTTAGAAATGGCATCATGACGTTTTCCATTTACCAATTAAAAAACAAACACATATTTTACATAGATAAAGCCCTTCGTAAAGTGTGGGCTGTACTCGTGAGAACACTTTTTGGTATTTCTTTAAGGTGTGGGCTACCAGGAATCCATTCAATGAGTCTATTGGAATCATTTAGATTTCAATGCGAGGATTCAACTACAACAGGGATTGTTGATGTTCTCATGTGCCATATTTTTGAGATTTCAATTTCAAGGTCTTTGTATTTTGATAAATTTTTGAAGATCTTCAAAGATTCATTACACTCTGCAGGGTATTATTATTATTATTATTATTATTATTATTATTATTATTATTATTATTATTATTATCTGAGAGTACAGTAAGCCAATAAAGTGGCGCTGGGAGTACAAATATACGAAGCTCAATGTACTTATCGTGGCATACTGTGTCTGGTAAAGGTGCCCCAGCTGCGCGCGAAAGGTACGCAATATATTGACAGGGTTTGACAAAAGCAGTGTATAACATTGCAGGTGGGCCAATTAAAAAAAAACTGATCTGGTAACAAATTTCGTACAAACGGTCTCCGATTAAAAGTATCCCTAGTCATGTAGACGTGACACCCACATCGCCTCATAACTTTAAACTTAAAAAACAATCTCCACATGATACCCAGTCATGATTCTCCTCCGGTATTTGCGTTCATGAACAGAGACGCACGTTGCAGCAGTCCCGTGGGGACATGAGCTATTGGTTAAGCTGAGGCAACCGACAGGCAAATCTGTGTTTCTGAACCAAATATTTACTGTAGCCCATCTTCAGTACCAAACACTGGTTAAAATTATTGCTGATTCCAATACTACATAGGAATTTGCATTTACTTGACACCCACTCACAAGTCAGGTTGTGACACAAGGTCAGTTTTTAACGTGGGGACCTGAGTGTCTTCACTCGGGCCGCCGGTCTTAGCTATTTATAGCTTGTCCAAGCTGGTCAGAGCTGGTCTAAGCTAGTCGTAGCTGGTCCGAGCCGTCATACTATTGGCTCAGGGACGGATCCATGTACCAGGTAAGTATCAATATGTTACAAACTACTCATAAGATCCTTTTACACACTCAATGCTATATAGGAATTACTGCAAAATACTTCCCTTCCCCAATTTATAGACGAAACACATAAATGCATGATGGGATTGTTTTTCATAACCAGTAAGATTCGGCCACTTGTCAGTCTCATTCGAATTAGTTCTGTTCTTTCTTGTCTTGAAGCCAGAACTCTGCAATCAATTGTCTGTATCCCCTTTTATGTGTCAACACTCTTCTTAGTTTATGAACTTTTTGACATATTAATATTGCTTTGCATTGCATATATTTTTTGCTTCTTAATCTTATTTTTGCCCTTTTCTCTTTCTATTGTTATTGTTCATGGCGAACATTGTCAATTCTTTTTGTTGGGCATTTCAGCCAATTACATTTAACCATGACCAATTACTCTACAATTTGTTTTCTTATTATTGACTAGTATCAACTTTCAGTTTTTCTTACATCTTATTGCAACTTTATTTAGGCTGCCATATATATATATATATATATATATATATATATATATATATATATATACATATATACATATATATATATATATAGATAGATAGATAGATAGATATAGAGAGAGAGGAATGAGATTTGATTGTAAGAGAGAGGGGGATGAGATTTGATTGTAAGAGAGAGAGGAATGAAATTTGATTGTAAGAGAGAGAGAGAGAGGAATGAGATCTGATTGTAAGAGAGAGGGGGATGAGATTTGATTGTAAGAGAGAGAGAGAGAGGAATGACATTTGATTGTAAGAGAGAGAGAGAGGGAGAGGGAGGAATGGAATTTGATTGTAATAAAGAGAGAGAGAGAGAGAGAGAGGAATTAAATTTGATTGTATTGTAAATCATTTGACTGGAATTTCCCGACACAAAAGCGACACAACTTCCACTCGCTTTTCATTTCGATCCATGCTGTCTGCTCTCTATCGAGAACTCGGCTAGATGATAACACTTTAAGCGCTCAATGATTAAAGCTACCCCCACGTTCTTGATTTTTGATGCTTTCACATTTTCACTTCTTGTACGGGATCCTTCTCATCGCTTTGATTTCTCTTTTATATTTTTTTTTCTGGGGAAAAATGTGAGAAAATGTACGTAACCAATAAAAAAAATAGGACAAGATAAAGAGTGAAAAACAATAAGGATTTAATGGCTGGGACAGGAAAATAATTTTTATTGCTGGGTGTGCATATCCTTGAGAACGCGTTAAATCAAAAACCCTTTCTTAGAATCCGACTTTGTTTTACTTTTCATTTTGAAATAACGTATAAGAATAATAATAATGAAAAGAGATGAAGCCAATCTTGTTCAAACTCGAAGTTAAATTTTTAAGAAAACAAGGATTCAATTTAAAAAAAAAAAAAAAGATTGTAAAAGGAAACGTAATTCCAATAATAACGGTTACAATATAAGATCATTACAATTGTAGTGAATTCAACAGGTTCCTGATACACGTGGCCTTGTGTCAAACTAAGCTAATTTTTGGAATTGTCTACAAGATAAGTAACATCTATCAAAATGTTTATAATGATTATTATATTGGTGCAAATGTTTCTAGGAATTCTTGAAAAAATCTTTTATTTATAAAAGCAACGCCATAGCATCATTTTGTAGCCATCAAAATATTCTTGTCTTCACAAGAATTATAGACTGAACATTTCGACCATTTCCATTCAGTTTTCATTAAACTATTCAGAAAAGGACGCAAAATCAAATTGACAGGTGATGCCGAATTAAACAGAAAGCGAGAAGAACAGACTAAGCATCAATTGTAAGATGATAGAATGTACGGTGGTCAGTGAAAAGAATAATCTAAGATGTGAACTACGAATTGGAGACACCAAAATCAAGCAAGTACAAAATTTTATATATCTAGAAAGAAATCTGAATATAGTGAAAAGTGCCTTCCAAAAGTTAAGCAAAGTATTAAGAAACGGGAAAATTTTGTTAAAAACAAAGAAAAGAGTACCGGACTGTTATATAATATCGATTCTCTCATATGGCAGTGAATCCAAGATAATCTCGCCACGAATGAAGAAGAGACTTGAGGCAATGGAAAGATGTTTCTACAGAAGAATGCCGAGAATGTCATGTACTGAACATGTGAGCAACGATGAAATCTTTGAGAAAATAGAAAGAAAATGGACACGTATTCTTAAAATCAGAAGGAGACAATTGAAATTTCTGGGGCACATAATGAGGAAAGGAGGCTTGGAAAATTTGACCCTTATAGAACATGTTGAAGACAATACTGTTTTTTTACGGCCTATCAATCTTTTGCGAGTTATTAAAAGCCATAAAATTCGACTGTAAGAGCTTTTTGGAGATAATAATGATTTACTGATACAAGTCCTACTAATTAATCTATAGCTGGGGAGAGAAGATGTGATTCATACTTTTCTCAAGGGTATTTGCGCGTAAGGGAATATAACAAACCCGACTGGAATTAGAACTCCGCTCTTCGATTTCCAATTCCTGCTGTTATCCACTACACCAGCAGCACACCCAAGTTCATAGCGCCTGGTATTCCTAAACGGTTACCTATCTAGGAAGTGACCGGGATCGTCGTTGTTTAACTTCGGTGATCGTACGGGAACCGATGTTTCAACGTGATATGGCCATAAGTCTTCGTTAAAGGCAAACTTGAGAGAGAAAAATCAGCGAATAATCTATCTAAGGATCTTGTGTAAATGGTTTACACAACAGGGATTAGGAGAAATAGCAAAAAGACAAACATTGGTAAGAGCTTACAAAGGACAGGAAGTTGTGGAGAACTATGCTCACCCACATCCTGAAGGGGCGCAGCATATAGAAGAGGAAGAAAAAGACGATTTTATGGTCACTCCTTCGGTAATCTAGATATTCCGTCATAAAATAACAATTTCGGCTTCAATTCAATGAATCAAAGAAATTTTCAAGGAATTATTCGACCAGAGCTTTCATTAGATTATTTCAAAAGATGCATTGGATCAAACTGATGGCTGAAATAAAATTAAAAAGAGGTTGACCATCACTTGAAAACTGTTGGTTGATAGTGACGCCATAAAAACATTATTCGGAACCATCAATCAAGATAACAAGAAATTGAAACAAATTGATATTTATTTGTGAGTGAGATTGGTCATGATCCAATCAGCCTTGATTGGGTCAACCGGGGAAGCGTGTATAACATTGAAAAACCTGAAACTCACGCTGATCCAGATTATAAAACATATTTTATAACACGCCCCTATGCATCGGAAAGGTGTATGTTGCGAAAATCTGTTGGGACTGCTGATAAGACATTGGATGTAATATGCAGCAAAACAACTGAGAACATTGACGCGAATGATTTGGGAAATACACCCACATGTGAAGGAACGTTCCATCCGGTACCATGGTCCTTTGCTGTATTTTCCACATGAAGACAGGCGTTTTCTGCACATGCGTTAAGGAAAAAAATATTTCGTCCACCAGTGTCAGAGATCGGTGTTGAAGACTCGATGGAACCAAAAACTTCTACTGCCGATTTTCTAGGTATTCTGGTAGAAAGATAAGCTCTGTGTACTTTGATGATCAGCAGAATTAATCCATTGCTGGAGGGAGAAGATGCGATTCATTCTTTTGTCCTATTCAACTCTTAAGGCCTATTGTGTTACCAAATCTCGTACCGTCCTGGGTATGACGATAAACTACATCCGACACCAAGGCATTTGATCAGGAGGTTTTGAGGAGCATAGAACCACTTTTTAATTGCTGGTGTTCCCAGGTCCACCCTGACTCGCAGTGGTAGCACCTGTCAGGGTCCAAGCTTTAGGGCAAAAGGGGTTAAAACACTATGAAAGCATTAAAATATGTTTTAATACCAGCAATAACTTTTTGGAAAAAATATTATCAACAATACATTTTCGGAAAAAAATATTACCAGCAATAAAAATCTTGTAGGGTTAAATAAACCATTGAGGTTGGTGTGCCGTAAAACAAACCAAAACAAACCAAGTCTAGTAAATATAAATCAATATCATTGATGCAAAGGATGATAAGATTCTAGTTGATAAATTCCTAGAAAAATTTTTGTCAGTAGCAATTATTTTTTTTATTTTACTGAACTTTATTTTTTTATAACATCAGAACTAAATGTATAAAGCATGGTTTAAATCTAAGGGATATCACATTAATAGTTACTGTGAATTATTTTTTTTATAATTTCAAAAAACAAAAAATCATAAAATACACGAAACTGGGCAAAAAGAAACAGAAAAGTCGCTATTGAAATTTCAGAACATATTCATGATTTTTTCTGGCATAAATCCTTCACGAGGGCGGATATATGTTCTTTCTTATTTTTATTCTTTTCTTCAAACTTTCCAAAACTTATAATTCTGTTAGGGCATAAAAATAACCGGAAGTTTACTCGTAATTACATATTGTCATCAATAGGATCCTCAAGATCTTTGTCTTTTATGAAACAACGATACTGTGTGTGTTAACGTCTGTTTTTGTTTCCAGACCAGACTCTAGCTATACATTTTATCTATTGTTTATATGTTGCCTAAATTTTTAAAGACTCGAAAAATAAAACTAGTAGTAAAATTTCATTTATAAAATGAAAAAAAATATTTTAACGTAATTTTTGTTTATGGCTAAGTAATGTTTGTTGTGATATTCTTTTTACAACATCCAGACATTGCCGAGATTAAGGAAACCTTACAAAATCGTTTTGTACAATTTCTTCACAGGTTATCATGTCAAGCTATAGTGTATGGCAAGGTAAGACATATATGCACAAATCCTGATGTTAAGTAATACTTAACATGTAAAGTGTTTATATTTTGTCGATAATAATTTCCTTAATAGATGAGCAGTTCTTGCAACAAGGGGACTATCAGGGACCTAATTAATGTACTTGTCTCTATCCTACATTTCAATTATTAAAACAACAGTTTTAAGCTGCCATTTCACTATTATTATAATTACTTAATATTAATTCTATAATAGATAGATTTTTATCTGATGCCCCATACGATATATATATATATGAGTGGTCATGTTTCTATTTATAGCCATTAATCATTCTGTCTGGTCTAATAATGGTATTATTATTATTATTATTATTATTATTATTATTATTATTATTATTGTTGTTGCTCGTGTTGTTGTTGTTGTTGTTGTTTCTGGTGTGTACTAATTTCTTTCCGGGTCCCGACCAGAGACCTAAGGTCAGAAATAGCACTATGACATTTTCCACTGTGCACTTGTTAAAAAAAACATATTTTATATAGATAAAGCACTTCGTATGGTGTGGGCTTCATTTGTGAAAACAATGAACAATTTTTTTGCATTTCTTTAAGGCATGGGCTACCAGGAATCCCTTCAATAAGCTTACTGAAATCATTTCCCAATCAATCCGAGAGCTCCAGGTACTACTGGAATTCAAACTTTACCCAAGAGCATTGAGGCTAAAGTAAAGACAAATGAATTTGTCGAGCCGAGTTCAAATTCCAGTCTGTTCGAATTTGAACTCTCCCGTCGAATTCATTTGACTTGCAGATGACTTTCACACAACTCAAATACAGTGTAGGTACAAGTTTATAAAAAAGTAACCTGAAATTTTAATTTTTTTTCTATGCAGCATCCAGCAGGTTTTAAGCATTGTTAAAAAAAACGACATAGTTTAAAATTTGTTAATATCGCCCGGACAATTATATGGCCAAACCTTGCTTTCACCATAGAGCTTAATCTCTTCTCAACTGAAGTACAAGACTCCATCAGCAGCTCTTCGCTCAAACTGTAGCACTACATCATAAGAGCGTCTTTCAGGTCTAACACATTTGAGCATGAGATACGCGAAACATCGCGCTCCGATATGGGCCATATCGCGAAGTTCATAGCATTAATATCACGGCTTACTTGAGGGCAAATTGACTTGTGAACAAGTCCCACAGTGAAAAACTTCTCGTCCGACTAAATGAAGACTTTGTCTGCGGCACGCTGCATCTCCTCCAGCATTTTTTTCACTCTGCTAAGCCGCTTTTGCTTGGGGTTACTTGAAAGCAGCTGTCATCGCTGGATCTTGTATGGTTTTAGCCCTGTATATACCAGCTCTCTTGCCATCTTCCTCATGTTTCTTTGTGAATTTCACTTCACCCTCTACTTGATGGCTTCAGTGACTCTCCAGGTACGAACTGAACTGGAATTTCTTCCTGGAATTAGATTTTCGAGGGTTGGTTGCTCATCTTGAACATTTTTCCACACATTAAAAACATTTTTTCTGCAAAAATTCAACTGTTTTATCAATTCTCAATTTTTCATGCCAGCCATTTTCAATTTAATCGCGTTTTGTTTGATCCGCCATATTTAATTCAATTGTAAACAATAAAACACAAAATATTAAGAAGGCTTATGCAAAATTTGAAACTATTTTTACGAATAGGTATGTTTCAATTTACAGCTTAAATAATGAGTGTTGCTTTTTTTTTTTTTTTAATTTTTACATAATGGATAAATATATATGCCGCACACAATATTACTCGTGTTTTGTGTTCGGGGTGATCGATAAAAATAGCCAAGAATCGTCTCCACATATCGATGTATACTCTTTTATTTTAGTCGCTACATTGCGGTCCCCCCCTCACAGCATTCCTCCAAGAACCGACACGTTGTTGAGAAAACTAGAAAAAAATTCATATTTTTGCGAATGTTGTTAAAATAACTCGGAACTGTTTGTAGCAGGATATTTTTCTGTTCGCAATCGAAAACACCTTTTTTACGGTCTAGTTCCAATTTGAGCTAATTTTACCTACATGTAACTCAAAGCTAAAAGTATAATTCTCAATTTCAATCTTATTTCACATTCGCTCATTTCATCTTGGGATAGATCAACATTATACCTCCAGCTTCCTATATTCCCAAGCTCCTTTAGTATGAAACATTCAATAACTGTCATATCTAAATAAAATGATGGTAATGATAAAAATAACCGTTTGCAACAAGAAAATATTTAGCATTCATAGCCCGAACAGTTAAGGTTACTGTCGGCTGACATTTATAGAATCTTTTTTTATTAAAACAGTTTTTTTTAAAGGAAATTAGACTTATCAACTCCAGTAACTGTTATAACTCTTTCCAGTATTGATGGGAGTTTATTTTCCAATTTTTTGTTTTTTGTATATTGAAAGTTAACTGCTTGGATATATCATTGTTTTTACTTCTAGTTACATGTGCTACACATTTCTGTTGTTTCTCTTGTTGGAAAGCCTCAAGTGATGTGGTTTTCATTATTTGGTAAAACTCCTGTGATTTTGTAGCGCCAGTATATAGGGTCTGATGAAGCGTCGTCTTCTTTAAGAGATATAAGAGTAATTAATTTGAAGTTGTTTTGACCATTGAGCATATCTATTTAATTATAACGATTCAGGATAATGTGAATTTATTTTGTTAACAGCATCCAACTATCTCGTTCATAAATGAAGCCTTATTATATATATATATATATATATATATATATATATATATATATATATATATATATATATCGCTTTGATCATTTTTTCCCGTATCTTGTTAAACGGAGAACTTGCAAGGATCAATTTTTTTTTAGGAAACAATGGTTATCCAAGTAATGTCATTAAACGCGTTATTGATAGTAAAATCAAACGGTTTAAAGAACCAGTGGTTCTAGCATCTAGTCGCTATCCATTTTATTGGCTAGGCAGGAGGTGTCAGTTGATTGCTGACAGAATTTCGCCTTGTGTTTCTTCGTGCTACAACGCTGTCAAGTTGCGTACTGTATTCCAGGCGAGATCCGCATTCCCATCCTTCAGCAACGATCAGTTGTCCTATTTTCAGTGTGACACTATTTGGCTAGCTAAAAGGGAGAAAGAAGAGAAAAAAACGCAAAGGCGAGAATTAAATTTAGGTGATAAAAAGCCATCACGAAAAGGACACTAAGCGGTGTCATTTTTCTGACAAGGAAAAGTGGTAAGATTTTTTATTTCCATTGTCGAGAATGGAAGATACTGAATTTAATCTGATTTAGGTTACGGGGCGGGTGGAAATTCCAGGTTGGCCAAATAACCTCAGAGACAGAATTCTAAATAGATAAAAATTAACTGTGTCGCAAAATTACAAAAACAAAAGTGTCCACTGACCACCATGAAGGAAAGGTTAAGCCTTTGTCTATGGGCAGATATCGTTTGGAAAAAGGCATCTGTTTTGTGTCGAAAACTGGCTGTGGTGGCGAAATTATTTTATCGGATCAGAAATTGGCACCAAGAATGCAAATACGTCTAAATGGCCACCCACTTGATGCTGGCGGAAAGCTAATTGACGAATTCCAGGTAATACGGTTAAAGATAAGGAGTCTAGGGTGTGAAGTCTCCTCGAAGAGAAGACGGAAAAGGAAAAGTGAAAAAAAAAGATAAAATTTTTTTTTTTCTTGGAGCAAGATTTTTAAATCGAGGCTAGTCTGGTCCCACCCACGCTGCTGAGTGCCCATTGGCTGAGTGATAACGAGAGCCAGGCAGAGGTAATCATGTGAAGCAGGAGGGGAGGCCTGTTGGCACCCATTGTGGGGATAGGTGAGAGATGCCACTGTGAGAGAGAGAGAGGGGAAACCCGTTGACACCCTCTGAGGGTATGGTGAGATACCAATACGAGAACAGAAGGTGGGATGACGAGAAGACTTCCAAAAATGGAAAATAATAAAATTTTCCTGACCAAAACCAAATAAGTGGATTGTGAGTTGAGAATTATCAAGGAAGTTCAAACCCCGACAAGTCCACCCCGGTTTTGGTCGGCGTCCATATAAGCAAAGTCGCAGCGAGCGAAAATCAGTTCAGTTCGAGTTCCAGTTGGGAGGCAGTTGAGTTCAGTTCGAGTTCCAGTTCCAGTTAAGTTCGCAGTGAAGTTCGCAGCTGAGTTGAATTAAGTTGGGCCCGCCTCGCAGAACAGCTGACTGAAAGATATCCACGCAATTCCGAACTCGACTTCTAGCCAAGAACAATTTATTTCTGAAGAACGATTTAGACTCATACCACCAATACAAGTTTTACGAATATCGCCTGAAGACACACCAAGAACCAGTTTCTTAAAAGAACAAACAACTTAAGATGTTAAGACTCGCCTAACAAGAACAATGTGTCACGAATCCATATAGCGGGTTGGGAAGTAGACGCAGTCCTGTATCCAGCAACCATATATAAAATATTGTTATCCTTTTTTAACACATTTGAACTTTTCGAGTTATTATTTTATTTTCTTTTACATATACTTGTGCGATATCACCCTAATTCGAACTCAGCTTGCATTACGGCCCGGCGACTGATTGATTTCGTCAGCCTAAAATCAATTCACAACGTGGATAGGTTGGACTGGAAATCAAACAGTTACTTCGGTAACCAGACGTTGGAAGCGAGCTGGGAACGACAAGGCTGATACCGAATCTAACCAGATTCCCATCCGAATCACCAAAAGGTTAGAACGTCACATTTGGTGCCGCGACCAATACCAAGCCAGTTGGTCGTCACAGGACAGGATAGCACGACGGACGCGGCTAGGCGGACGTCACATTTGGCGCAGCGACACCGGGGGGACGTAACATTAGAATAGTTCAGTAATATATAAATTTAAATGCCGTTGTGGCACTGTGTATATAGGACGGACCAATCAAAAGCTGGAAACGCGGATTACGCAACATGTACTTGTCTATTTGCGTTCTAGTAGTCAGAATCGTATTAAAAGAACCATTCAAGCGGTGCCTGATTCCTCCATTGAGTAGTATGTACATTTATATGAGCCGTTCTTTCCTTCGTATAGTGGCTTCAGTTTGCGGAGAAAATAAAGACAAAAACTATCCAACATTTGGATATTTTTTATTATGCTGTTCCTCGATCTAAGCTTTCGGCTCACATGAGCCATCGTCAGAGTGGTTATATGGACATTACAACAGAGATGATCACCATCAAAGTTGACATAGAAGTTTGCTATGCGACCATAACGGGCACGGAATAGCAGACGCAATTTATAAATCCGCAATGCGATTCTATGACGTCATACATATCACGTAAGGGGAAGAAATGTTATCAGCAGAACCATCCATTGTAATATGTTGCGACTGGTTTGAAATGTAATTTTGTTGAGTGTTGGTTGCTTTGTTTTAGTGTAGATAGCCTCCAAACTTCTATGTAAACATAACACAATGTCATCTTTGATGGTGAACATCTCTGTTGTAATATAACGTTCTCGTGGAGAGGTTCAATTCCTGCACGCGATGACGAATAGAGATGTCTGGATTTGCACTGCAGCAATATTTTCAGCTCAACAGCGTAAACGAACACGCAATGATGTTTTCACATCTGCCACCGACCCAGTTTGTTTGAATTTACGAACAATTACGTTGTGTGATTGTTAATCTTGCCATGGCTGAAATTGCCAAAGACTTAAGTTGTTAAATCTGAAAGAAAAAGGAAAGAAATCATCAGACGCTTAAACTTAATTCACATTTAAAATCGGTCCAAGTTATTGGAACACACTTTATATATGAGATAACGATATGTATTTTTTATATATAAAGTAGACTATTGGGGAAATTGCATGACAAAGTGGGAAAAGTTTACTTACGACGCGTTTCGTCCTTCAGGACTTCATCGAGTTAAATTTATGTTAGAAGGACTACGCATGCGCACGGTTTAGGTGCGCGCAAGTGTAATCCTACAAAGATAATAAATAGCGAACCACCTACATTACCTCCGTATTCCATCGGTGAGAAGTAATTTCCACTCGAGCAGCACCTTTCTGCGAACAACTGCCCTGTGAAAAGAGCTCCCATGATCACTACAATTTTAACCTGTTCAAGGCTCGCGTTTACCGTTATCTCCTACCTGTGCACACTTCGAGTGGCCCCTGGCTATGTAAAGAGCGAACTTTACTGTAATATATATATATATATATATATATATATATATATATATATATATATATATATATATATATATACAAATATAGATAACTAGACTCGTTTCGAAAAACCCTCGAATTTTTTATTTGCCAATAATCAAATCAATCTCGAGGGAAAAAAAGGTTTTAAAAAAAGAAAGAGCTACAAACATGAACTTCTGCCGAAAAAAGTAGCACAGATGCAGGTCTGAAGCCCAAAGAAAAAACCCCGATACGAGTAGACAACTAACTAACAAAAGAGCTCAATACAACTGTAGAGCAGACCTAGATACACCTAGTGAGCCAGACAAACCTACCTAGGTTTTACCTAAATGGATCGTCTGGCTCACTAGGTATATATATATATATATATATATATATATATATATATATATATATATATATATATATATATATTGAAGTAGATTAAAACAAAAACATATTGAAAATCGCTACACAATAGCTTTCATGTTTCAGCAGTAAGTTGTGCCTCTTCAGGCGATGCTAAACAACTAGTGAATAAATGATTATTTTTAATTTCAAAAGCAGAAAGCCCCCATTTTTTTTAGAAAGAGAAGAGAAGACGAGATAACAACAAAAAAAAACTTAAAAAGAGGCTTGCGTGTTTACCCTGATTAATCAATTAGGTGTCAGACCTACGCTAAATTCAAAATTAACCTACAAAAGAGGGTATTTTAATCATAGTAAAATATGGCCAGAAATAGAATCCTAGAAAAGGTTATAAGTAGCAGATAAGAAATTGATAGAAACTATAAGCGAGCGACAACCTTGTATCATAATTATGAAACAAATATAACTTGTTCAATTTTTTACAATATGGTTAAAATTTGAATTTGGTAGTAAGTACTATTTCATATGGTCATAATTAGTAAGTAATTTGCAGTGCACCTTCTGCGAATGATTACCTTATTTTTCTTTATTTAGATTTAATATAGTTATGTATTGTTGTTTAGTCGCTATTATTAACATATGCATGTCACACATTTTTTTAAAAACTTAAGTAATGAAAATATTTTTGAAAGAATGAGCAGAAAGCAAGAAATTATTGTATTTTCTGCTGAAGTATAGTTTAGACGTTGCGTTTTCAATGTCAACAGGATGTATGTTTTTGGAATGTATAATATTATCCGAAACAAAGGTGGAAATGATCAGACAAAGTGGAAAAACTTATAAACGACGCGTTTTACCGACATGTGTTGGTGTCGGCTTCTTCGTGTCGGAAGGAAAAGACAAAACTGTCTGTAAGGAAAATGCGTTAAAATCTTTTTATTCTTGACTGCCTTCATGAAAAAGTCAACCCAAGAAGAACACACAAAATACTAAGAACATTAAACCATAAAATCGATGGATATGTTCACTCACACACACACACACACACACATACACACACAGACAGAGTTGGTAAAGTCCAACTATTATAAAGTTGATAGTTAAAAATGCTCAATACACGGTAGAGGCTGTAAAATGTAAGATAGATGTAAAAGAATAAAACCAAAGCAACTCGAGTCTCAGCCTTACAATGAAGGATTGTCGGCCATGTTAAATCTTTACAAGATACTTGTAAATGTATTTGCAAAGATTCATCTTGGCCTGACATTATAACTTGCTTTGGTTTTATTCATTTACATTTTATTTATCTTACGTGTTATACATACATACATACATTCATACATACACAAAAACACACACACATATACATATATATATACAGTGTTTACGTTGAGTATACAAAAATTAATGTCGCAGTTCCAATGAGATATTTGCACTCCTTAAATAAGTAATTGAGATTGTAACTTGCTTATTAACACACACACACACACGCACGCACACAAACATATATATATGTGTGTGTGTGGGTCTGTGTCTGTATATATATATATATATATATATATATATATATATATATATATATATATATGCGTGTGTATGTGTATGTATGTATGTAGAATTGTATATTCGACCGCGATCTCTCTCTTATACAAGTTTTATAAAACACGACTGACAAGGCTTTTTATTCAGTTTTTCTTGTGTTCGTGTAAGTGATTTCTTTTCTGTAAAAACTGTCAAAATGTTTTATATATCCGAGTGCTTTCGGTATTTTATTAGCCTATTTCAAGAACGCTTTTTGTATTTTAATTTTTAACTGAATGTGTAGATTTTTCTATGTGTATCTGGAGCGATAAGAATATTTTATTGTTTTTAGTATTATTATTATTATTACTACTATTATTATTTTCCAAATACGGTCATCACATTGTAGCATGTTCATAGTTGATGTTAATGAGTGTTAGCTTTTTCTTTTTTATTATTAACGCTTCCATTATTTTTAGGCTTTTTTTTGCATCTGAATAAGGTTAGTATATTTGTATTTTCTACGAATATGTTGCGGATGTAGTTTGGTAGGTTTTCATTTGTGTTTAAATGAGTGCTAATTGAGCTGTGGTCAGAATGATGTAACGTGAGTCATCTGGATAGGCATGTAGTGGTATGCCCAATATAATTATTCAGAAATTTGGTTTGATCCGGAATGCAGTTTTTTAAATCATATGTAAATTCATAAATTATATTAGTTCTCTGTAATTTGGGTCTTGGAGGTGAGTTGTTGACTATAACGTTAGCTGCTTTAAAATTGTTTTATAGTCGATAATTTGTCTTGTTCTAGTCGACTAGGGTTGTGCATTTCTTTATAATGTTTCTAAGGGAAACATTGTATGCATTGTTTGTGGCATCTCAATTTCATCTTTTTTCAGATATCGCGTTTTCACGCGTCATTTTGTGTTGTATATTTTTCTAGTTATGAAATATATTCAGTTTGTTTCCAAATTTGATAAAGTTTTATTAAGTAGGTTGTTATTTATATCCAAATATATATAATTTGTGTTTGTTTTTTTTATGCTGATCAGTTTTAAATATATCTTTAGATTTTAATTTTTTTTAACTATTGAATGATTTTCTTTGACTTTATGCAACTTGATGTCTGTTTCTGTGGGACACACATTTTATTTAAGATTTTTCAACATATTATTTTATACAAAGTTGGAAAGATCAGAGTATGGGGGCATCGAATTTCAAACTTTGCAATTAGAACACCCGAGAATAGTTGAAGAGTGTAGGTGTTTATGGCGTTTGGGAGTAAGAACAATAATAGGGTATATAGTGAGAATCGAAATCATTCATCCTGCCTTGAGTTTACAAAACATTGTTTCACAACTGATACTCATGATTGGGGAATATTTTATCGACACGTCATTTTCTGTTGTGATTTTCCGTTTCATAAATACAATGCTTCTCTCTCCTTTCACTACCCACCTACCAAATTATTGCCTGAAGGCGTATATTAGATATTTCTTCTAGACATCATGTGGACTCATATTTCTTTAGACTTGTTTACTTGCTGTCTCACCGCTGTATAATTAACTATCACATGTGACAGAAAAGCCAATGAAAATCCTTTAAATTGAATCTTCTTACACAAGCAAGATGTATCTATTTACACTTTAATATAATTTCAGAAATCCATACAGAGTAATGTTATAAAACAAAGAAATAAGAATAAACGTGGTTTTCTCTGAATGCCGTAAACAAATGGTTCTGATTTAAAATGAAAAAGTTACTGACAGCGCCGGTAAAATAACCTGTGTATTTTCTTAACACAGACAATCCCCCGACTTCATCTATCTATCGAGTCCCATCTGAACAGGGGAGATCATGGCTCTCCAAAACTTACTATTCCTTGTGACCATTAGCAGTGTTTCTCTCTTTCCTAAGAATGTCGCACTAGGTTCCGCTATTCAAATTCTTCAAATAAGTAGCTCGCTGTCTTCCCCTGTCTCTCTTGCCCTCAGCATACCTTGTGAGGGTAAAGTTTTCCAACCCTCCTTCTTCAGTATGTGTCCAAGGAATTTCAGCTGACTATTTCTGATTCTGAGCAGAAGTTTTCTTTTTTGTTGCCATTTTTCCTTAAGACTTCCGTGTTGTTTACTCGCTCAGTCAATGCCATTCACAATATCCTTCTGTAGAACCACATTTCTACTGCCTCCAGTAGAGGAGATTGTCTAGCATTTACTGCCATATAAGAGGATGGATATCACATAGTAATCCAGTGTTCTTTTCTTTGTTTCTATCATTTTTTTTCTTTTTCTCAGCAGCTTGCTTAGTTTTTGGAATGCATCATTGGTTAGTTTCATGCATGTTTAGATTTCGATGTCGCATTTTCCATCCTCTGTTAAAACACTTCTCAGATATTTAAACTTGCTTCAAATAGACATCTCCAATTTGTAACTCACATCTTGGGCTTTGTCTCTTGATGATAACCATAACTTCTGTCTTCTTATAGTTGATGGTTAGTCCTTTTATTTCTGGCTTTCTTTTACTATCCTCTCTAAGAGATCCTGTAGTTTTCTTTCCGTGTCAGCCATCAACACAGTGTCATTTGCGTACACCAAAATAATCATGATATGATGGAGATAAGATATGATTGGTCTTTTATAGCTGTTGAAGTAGCTGATTACTTATCACCAGCGAATACTAGTCGATTATTTGAGACCATTACCTTAGGAAAATTGCGTTATAGGTGGAAAATTAGCAAAGATACTTCTGATGTGTCGACAATGGAGTTGGAAGAGCATTTTCTGGAAAAAGCATTCTGCTTTATCAACAATAAATGACAATACTTCAAACTTGTTCATAGTGTAATCTGACGATAATTAATCATATTTTCAATACTGTAAACAGTATTAAGTTTTTATGTTATTCTTTTGCATAATGTGTCGCGGAAATTTCAAGTATCTTTACCCCGATTTTTAAAAATGACGTCAATATTTAACTAATTCTGCAATTGCATTGGTTATACTTTATGTGGGAATAATCTTTTTTTAAAACCATTTCATCCCAAGCAAGGCGATAAAGCCACTAAATATCAAGGAGTTAACGAGAGAGGAGGAGAATGAGAAAATTTTAGAGAAGTCCTTTCACAAGAAAAAGGACAATATAAGAATAGATTTCAGGGAGACAGAAGATAGTGATGTGACATTTAATATTTTTAAAGATTGTAGGTTCCACAAGAACTTGTTATCTTTAAAGGAAAAAATGTTTGTGATTTTAAAACAAATAAACCCCTTATTTAATAAAATGATTGCCCATTCATTCTTTTAATCTCTGCATTTTTAATTTAATTTGATTTTTTGTTACTCTATTTTAAAAACTAATTGAATGACGGAGAGTTTATATATATATATATATATATATATATATATATATATATATATATATATATATATATATATATAAATGCAAACTTTTTGTTAAACATTTATGATTATGTCTGTTTGTTTGTCTGTCTGTCTGTCTGAGTGATAACTTTTCAATCGAGATCCATCCAACCAATTTTGACAAAACTTGGCACATACACTGTACAATATAAGATAGTTTCTTAGCGTAAAAAAATCGATATTTTTTTAAAAATCAATAATCGATAAAGCCGATTAAAAATCGATAAATACAACTTCTTTCCTCCGATTTCGTTCAAACTCGGTATGTAGGTTACTTACATCATGCCGTGCTCAATGATACCTCATTTTTTTTATTTCTACGCCACTGTGTTTAGCTAAAAACTGCGAAAAACGAAAAATCGATTCAACACAAATCTTTAACTAAAAACTCCCTCAATTTTCAAGCAATCTAATACACTCAATACTAACTTCACTCAATTGTAGCCATTCATAAACTCTCGTAAATAACAAAAATGGCTATTTTACTGGTTTCTTTCTTATTTTTCAACCAGTTTGCTTCAAGCTTAATTGCTTTCTAAATGCACTTTTTTTTACATCCCAGGTAGCAAACTGACAAATTGAATTTCAATATCTCCAAAATAATTGTTGTTTGAAGTGGCTCTTCATGTTGCCTGTTTTACCCCTTCATGTCTTCGGCTAACTTCGATTGAATAAGTACAGACTACTTTTGTTATATCAGTAACTGAATTAATTCTAAATGTTTTTTTAATGAAAGTATTTTAAAGTAATTGAAGAAGATAGGCTCTGTTACATGTAAACATGATGCTGTTTTTGCTCCATTCTAATTGAACTCTTTTTTGATCGACCATCTGGGTATGACTGCTGGTAAATAATAATTTTTAAAAAGTTGGCCTTTATTAAACGAAATATATGGAGTATTGTATAATTTATTCATTCATTATTTACTAACGTTGTCAGTACAAAATAATTGAATGGCTTTGGATATATATTGAAAACGCTACAATATCGGCATAATATTTACAATTATCCCCGCTTATATAAAGAGTACAAAAATCTTATCAAAATCTTCCTGGGACACAAGAATATATATACGTTTTTAAGTGTCTATATTATCGTTTTGTAGTTTAAGCCGGGCACACATAGAAACATTCACACATGTAGAAATATACAAAGACGAATGATCTTCATAGAATAGATTCATTTGTAGTGTGAGGCCTTGTTCTTGGTGTTATCATTTTCATCCTGGATTAAATCCTCCGACCAAAACATTTTAAATGAATATTCGTGCACAGTATTGCATGAAAATATGAAACAAAATATGAACAGTTTTTGTTGTGCAAGCAACAAGATATAAGATATTTATTAAATGATTGATTTTTGATTACATAATTAATCCATATTATGTAGAGAACACACACACACATACATATATTGATTTCCATGTATTAATGCAAAGAAAGAAATTGTTTTAGACTTACCTGTATGAAGAGACATCTTGCTTTTGAAATCATTTAAGAAAACGCATTTTCTTATTCAAGAGTTGACACACACACACACACACACACACACACACACACACACAAACACACAGGGAGAGAGAGAGACTTTACATTTTCGGACCAAAACTGTCTTTCTAGTCTATTATGGAAATTTTACTTGCCTTCATTTTACTATAACCTAACAAAGCAGGGGCGCAACTCCTGCTTCTTATTTATGAATCTTTACACATTCATTATGTCTTGCTTTATTTTTCTTTTTCTTTACGAGCGCTGATACCCGGCATTGTACGAGCCAAATCACAATCCTTTGTATCACTGCACCACGCTGTCGTTTCTTTGAGAGATCTGTGTATACTATATAATAGTTGTCAACGAAATTGTAATTAAAGCCCGATAGGTTTAAAAATCATAGTAGTCATTTATTTCCCATATGTCATTTAGACGTTGGGATTCTATAATAAGCATGATTGCAATGCAATTGAATGATGGCGGATTCGTTTATAACGATATATTTAAAAAAAAATGAAATTAAGGAAGATAAATAAAAAATGTATTATTAACAGATCGCGACATCTATCAGGGAGATGTGATTAAATATACTTTAATGTTTAAAAAATATTCAGTATTATTATTGTTTAGGTAATAAGGATCATAACAGCATAAATAGCTATATACGCATTTTTACGTATTTATGGTTATTTTTTTTAACTTTTAATATCTGTTTGCATTCCATGGAAAGGCCTGATATAAAAAGAATAATATCACATTTTTGTTAGAGATAGAAGATTATCAAAGACAAAGACTGACGCGAAGGACGATATGTTTTTCTTCTCAGTCGTGGCTATCTTAATTTTGAAGAAAATGATGAAAAAGATTTTAAAGGCAAACTTAAGAACGGCACAAAGATTACTACGAAAATTCGGATAGAAAAGCGATTCTGACTCTTCTGGTTTTATTAATTAATAAATTTAAAATTATACATAATTACTAATCTTTTTAATTAATAACTATTTGTGCTCAGTTGTTGATATTAATAGCTATCTGCTAATGTGTTAAAACTTTGGAATAATGCAATAATAAAAATTCAAATTTCATCTCTCTTATAGATGACGCGATCTGTAAATAAAACAAATCGAGTAACATAAGTTGATTATTTTTTATGAAGCAAAAGTAAAAAAATAAATATTTCAGAAATGAAAATTTAATCTGTTTGATTTAAAAAAAAAAAGTCTTTCTTACTTTTATACATTGCTTTTTTTAGCTTTACTCTCAATCTGTGATCCAAATGTTATGGTGGTTAATACTTTCACTGGAGTGAAGAGTTATCATTATTTATACTATTTATATTCGAAATATTATCCTAATATTTGCTTCATTTCAGCTGTTGTGCCCTCCGGTCTTCCTCAAGTGTATATTGATCTCTGTAACCTACAGGGAATTCTGAACCGAACTCTTTATTTAATCAATAGCGGTAGTCTGTTCTCGTTCCAGGAACCTCGGGAGAGCAACTCATTATATCTTCTTGGGTTAGTGTTTTTCATTGACATGAAGTGGAATGATTATATTGAATCAATTGCTTGACCTGCTGCTAGGAAAGTTGGATCACTGACTCGTGCTAGACATTCTTTCTCGCTAAAATCTTTCTTACATCTTTATAAGTCTATCATTCATTCGTGCACTGAATATTACTGCCTCATCTGGTCTGGTGTTTTTTGAAACATCATCGGTCCTGACATATCATTTTGGTTTCATTCACTTACTCGCCGCCATAACGTGGCTCCTGGCAGATGTTCTGGTGAGCTTTTCTATTTCGTACCTCGACTTCAAGAATTTAAGCGTAGTACAAGATTGACAGCTAGGTCTCATTATTTTATTATTGAAATTCCTACATGTAACTGAAAGTTCTATGTTAATAGTTTCTTCTCTCACATATCTCACTTGTGGAACTCTCATCCAGCTCTTCGCATTCCTGTCAAGCACAATCTTCAAAAATGTAAATGCAACGTAAGTTGTCATCTCTCTCTGAATTTTGGTCTTTTATTGTCCTATCTCTCTTAAACCAGTTGGGTCTTAGTGGCTTCATCGCCTTGCATGAAATTATATATATATATATATATATATATATATATATATATATATATATATATATATATATTGAACAATAAAAAAAATATTAAAAAATTAAAATCTTCAGACACACGGGGTTGTAGATTAATATTCTTTCGTTTTTTTATTATTATTTCATTTAGATTCCTCGACTAGTTTCGGCCAAAATGGCCATCATCAGGAGAAGAAATATTTCTGCTTGCTGGTAGCAGTAAACTACAGAAATGAATGTCTTAATGGAGAAAATGAACTTTTGTCTGTAGTTTTCATTTGTTTTTTTATTTTTTTATCTTTTTAACATGAATCTTTTAACATTCCTTGTGTTGGTCAAACAGTCTCTTTTAAGTTGTTATTTGAGATAAACGCTGGATGGATCTATGCTTCTCTGAATTCCCGTGGTCAGTTTGACAGTTTTATTGGTCCTGGAGAGGGATGTCTCTCTGTTAAGTGTTTGTGTGCGTGTTATTTGGTTCTTAGGGAGTGAGTGAGTATGATATGTGTAAGCGTGTGTATTGCTGTGGGTGGGTGTTATCATTTGGCTCATTAGGGAGTGAGTGAGTATGATGTGTGTAAGTGTGCATATGCGTGTGGGTGTGTGTATAGGCCTCCACACCTCCGTACGCATGTCTGTCTTGTGTGGGTGAGAAATGTGGGTAGGTTTTGATTTGTTGAGTTATATATTAGTACTATCTATATTGTTAAATTTATGGTTTAGCCCGGCTGGATAGTGTTTTTAGACGTTGTATCCACTTATTTTCATGGGACTCTAAAATCTTTCTAATGTTATCTGCTTTGAACTTTTCTATTCTCTCAATTATAGTGAATTTGGCATGGGTTTTGAAATCGTGTTTTTCCAGGCGGAAATGTTGTTCTACAGGTAACAATTTTTCATGGGGAGTCGACTTAATTCGATTGCGATAATTATTAATTCTGTAGTGAAAGGGCCATTCAGATTTTCCTACATATTGTTTCTGGCATAGTGTGCATTCTAGGAGGTAAATTATGTTATGACTTCTACAGTTAGAATCGTGGTAGATTTTGAAAGTATGTATGTATGTATGTATGTATGTATAATTTAAAAAAAAATTAAATGTTACAAATGTTTGAATTGTACTCTATTTGTTCTCATCTTACGTGGATATATATATATATATATATATATATATATATATATATATGGCAACCCTCCATTTTATGCGGACTTAGCATTTAAAATTGTGTAAATGGACAGCAAAATATGGAGTGGGAGAAATAGTAAAAAACTAACCTTTGCTGAGGTTTGTCACCCACATCTTAAAGGATCATGGTACAGAAAAGAGGAGACTATTATGATCGATTTCAAAGGTCCTCTCTCCAAGCTTCGCATCTTCCAGTCTTGTCAAGATGAAACCCTCATGCCCGAGGCGTCCCAAAAGTGAAGTGCTCAAAGAGCTGGGTAATTTTTATCCCTAGTTTCATCTACGCGTAGGACTCCTACTTGAAACTCAGCCTTTTGCCATATACTGTTCTAGTGATCGTACGGATAAATACCATGATAAAACCTCATTTCTTATGCGCGTTCACGAATGTGTCCTGCTCCAGAGGGTCGTCCACGTCACACACTATGAAGGTCAATCACTGATAAATGAGGGGACCCAAAGAAGAAATATTGAGAGATATATTTTGACTGTATACCTGCTATAAACATGGGGTGTGTGCCGCTGCTCATTAAAATGACATTTGTGCAAAAATTCTCCTCACGCAAGGACACATAAAAACGCATTTATTTGATGTCCGACATTTCCGTTATATTTGCAATACACAGCCGCAACCACTTTTATGTATACAAAATTGAGGCTGGATTTTTACTCATGACTTTGGCAGTTTGTATCTCATTGTTATATCATTAATTTGATAAAACTTGTCCGGTCGTTGCTGAAATGTTTACTCTTTATTTTCATATATAATATATAAACTGTTACGTAGTACAAATAAGAAAGCAAGGATAGAATAACCTTTTCTTAAGGCTTTACTGAACTTAATTCACAGCAGTCAGTAATCAACAAAGGAAAGAATTCAGAATGAAAAGGAAGAAGAACGCAGCTTTTAAAGAGGAAAGGGAACGTGTGAAAAGTCACGTGGACAAGAAAGCTAGTTTCCTTTTTTTTTTTTTTTTACGAAAATATAACATTCTCCCCCACTTGCAAAAGAGATTGAAAAAGTTTTATAAATCCAGTCGTTGGATTGGTCTATGAATCCTGCTAGACCGGCGTGGAGGTATTTCACCACTGGAAGAGCCAGACCTCTGAGAAGGCTGCCTTTCAGGATTCTGGCTATTATTCACAGATTCATTTTCTGTATAAGGTGAAGAAATATTAACGGTATCAGGCAAAAGGGTTGAATCTGCATGGTCCACGTCGGGTGAGTATTTTCAGGTCCATTTTGAGGTCCATCCGGTCGTGGAAAACGTGCCAACCGTCTCAGCGCCACCGAATCTTCCCGGCCATCATTGTGACGTATTTTGGCATGCGTAGGGTTGGCCTCCAGGAGTTCCACCACCTCAACGATAGGATCATATTTACCTTTGCCACCGAATCGTTTTAATAATACCTCCCCAGGCTCACAGAGCCAAACAGGCAACGCAGTACCGGAGGAGGACCGCCTTTCAAAATTGAACATTCGTTCGTGGGGGGTTGCATTCGTAGTGGTGCATAGCAGGGAGCGGATAGCATTTAACACATCATGTAGAACATCCTGCCAAGCACTAATTGGTAACTGTTTCGATTCCAGGGCCAATAATATGGTATTCCAAATTATGCCGTTGTAACGTTCGCATTGGCTATTGCCTCTAGGGTTATAAGCAGTAGTATTACTACATCCAATTCCAAGTCGTGTTAGAAATTGTTTAAATTCTCCCGACATAAACGAAGTTCCTCGATCGGAGTGAATGAACGAGGGAATCCCGAAAATGGAGAAAATACTTGTCAGGCATTGAATAGCAGTTTGCGAAGAGCAATCGCGGCAAGGAAAGGCAAAGGGAAATCGACTATATTCGTCGATAACAGTAAATATATATCGGTAACCTGTCGGAGATACCGGGACAGGCCCTTTGTAGTCTATGGAAAGACGCTGAAATGGCGCAGTAGAACGGATCAGAACATTACTAGCAGAATCGAAGAATTGGGGTTTTATTTTGGCACAGGTCGTACATTCAGAAGCCACACGTCGGACTTCATCAAGCAAATACGGCATATTCTGAGACCTTACAAAATGCCAAAAGCGCTGTATCCCAGGATTTATTAAGGAATCGTGTATCGATTTAACTTCCTTCAAGGAAGAAGCAGCAGCACCACATACTCTCGATAAGGTATCCGCAACTGTGTTTTCATTTCCAGGACGGTGTTTTATGTCGTATGAAAAGGGAAGAAGTTCCATTTTTCACCGTATAATTTTATCGTTTTTCATTTTTCCGCGATTAGCAGGTTTAAACATAAAAGATACGGCTTGTTGATCAGTAATAATAGTAAAATGTTTCCCGACAAGGAGGTCTCTCCATTTACGAACGCATTCGACTGTGGCATATGCTTCTTTTTCGACTATATGAAGTCGTATTTCAGAGGGGTTTAGCGACCGAGAAAAGAATGCTACAGGTCGCTCAGCTTGTAAAAGAGTGCCTCCAATAGCCTTTTCTGAAGCATCGGTTTCAATAGTAAATGGCAATTCATCATCAATAACTTTTACAGATGACTCGGCAATGTCTTTCTTAAGTTTTTCGAAAGAATTTATAACTATAGGAGGCATAGGGAATTGTTTATTTTCGACCAGTGGACGAATTTTGCGTGAATATTTAGGTATCCATTTCACATAGTAAGCAAACATACCAAGACACCTTTTTAACGAATTTGAGTCGGAAGGAGGAGGCATTTGCAAAAGTGGCTTCAAACGCTCAGGATCGGGTTGGATAGTTCCGTTACAAATTTGATATCCAAGCACGTTAATAGAACGAAGTGAAAACTCTGATTTTTCCCGGTTTATTTCGAGGTTGTATGTCGAGGCAGCCTTTAAGAAACATTCCAAATTGACGTCGTGCTCCTCCTGGGTTTTACCGCAAACAGTTATATCATCTATATACGAAAAGGTTCCAGATAATTTGTTATCAGAAATGAAAGAATTCATAAATCGCTGAAAGGCAGAAACCCCGTTAGTAACACCCATGGGTATTCGTTTAAATTGGAACAGACGATTTCCAGCTTGAAAGGCCGTATAGGGGCGATCTTCGGGGCAAATTTCAATCTGATAGTACGCTTTGGACAAGTCAATTATACTATAGATACGATACTGGGCTATTTGGTTTACGAGATCTTCAATTCGAGGCAAGGGGTAGGCATCAAGTAAGGTGAACCGATTAATAGTCTGGGAGAATCGACTACCAATCGTTTCTTTTTATTAGGTGACGAAGTTACAACAATTTGAGCACGCCACGGAGAGCAACTTGTTTCAATTATATCATCCTCAAGCAGTTGTAGAATTTCTTTTTCAATGAACCGAGCATCCTCCGCACGGTAATTTCGGGATTTAGTAGCAATAGGTTTGCAGTCAGGGGTCAAGTTTCGGAACAACTTAACAAGAGCACAACTGATCTTGGTTAAAGTGCAGATTTTTAGAATATCCTGAGATCCACCAAAAGAAATAGTGATACTCTGGTGTAGTTTTAAGAAGGGCACTCCGAGTATAATATCCATACAGGAATCAGGAAGTACTGTAAAGTCAATTTGTTTGTATTCGTAACAATTGAAGATAATGTCCTCAGTACAATATTCAGATAGTTTGAGGGAAATGGCAGATGATGCCATGGAAATTACGGAATTCCGTTTAGAAGTAGACAGTTTCATTGTTTTAACAGTACGGGCACTGATAAAGTTATCAGAACTACCGGTGTCTATGAGGGCAGTTAATCTCTTTCCTTTTAATTCTAAAGTTTTAGTAACTGGAGGAGACCTATCATCGTCTTTAGCACGGGCTACTATACTAGCTGAGGTAGAACGTGAAGGCGCCGGCATGGTAGAACGGCAAACTTTAGAAAAATGACCGAGTTTGCCACAGTTTCGACATCTCTTATCACGGGCAGGACAATAGCGACGATTATCCTTAAAGTGACGTTTCCCTCCACAGTTGTAGCACTTGCCACGAGCAAGGGCAGGAGACAATTGTACAGAGTCACACTCCGTACGAGAATCAGTTAAGTCAGAAAGCACATTTTTAGTCCTAGTGGTAGTAGCAGCCGCTGATACAATCTGAGAAGCGTATGATTCAGCACGAAAGTGAGCCTGTTCTAAGGCTCTAGCACATTGAGTAGCCTCCTTGAGAGTTAGCGTATCATTTTCAAGCAGTCTGGCACGTATTACGGGGGACCGGAGACCACGTATAAATGCATCACGGACAGATTCATCCCTGTAACAGTAACATCTTGGAAGCAACAGTCAGCAGCAAGTCGATTCAAGGCCTGAAGGTATTGGTCTACAGACTCATTTTCCTGCTGCAGATGTGTAGATAACAAATGTCTAGCATGAATAACACTTGGAGACTTGTCATAAACACTTTTCAGCAATTCAACAGCATGTTCAAATCCAGAACAACCCTCGATAACATCAGCAACGGTAGCACTGATGTTTAAATAAAGGACTTCGAGTTTGTCCGGGTTTAAAGAAGCAATAGTTGATAAGTAATAATTAAAATTACGTTACCATAGTCTCCAGAGCTTGCTAGCCTGAGGGTCTGCAGAAGATATATCAAACTTGTCCAGACGAATAATATTGTCCATGAGGAATTAAGTTCAGTAAATTGTTACGTAGTACAAATAAGAAAGCAAGGATAGAATAACCTTTTCTTAAGGCTTTACTGAACTTAATTCACAGCAGTCAGTAATCAACAAAGGAAAGAATTCAGAATGAAAAGGAAGAAGAACGCAGCTTTTAAAAAGGAAAGGGAACGTGTGAAAAGTCACGTAGACAAGAAAGCTCGTTTCCTTTTTTTTTTTTACGAAAATATAACATAAACATTAATTTTTTATTCTTTATTTTACAACTTTGATAATGATTGTTGAAAAATTTTAATTAGAGCCTGTGGTAAAAACGACTGCGTGAAAAGGTAGCGGCAAAAGTAATTAATGATGTGGAAGGCCCGGGAATTATCAAAGAACGCGTGGCATAAAACTGGTTCAAATATTTAAAGGAAAGTGACACCGGCCTCATAGACAAACCAATGTCAGAGAGATGAGGCCTTGTTTGAAATTGTTGAACCACAACCAACCACAAACACTCGTGCGTTGTCGCCAGAATTTGCTCCTT
The DNA here is from genome assembly GCA_963932145.1 of Acanthosepion lycidas. Taxonomy (NCBI): domain Eukaryota; kingdom Metazoa; phylum Mollusca; class Cephalopoda; order Sepiida; family Sepiidae; genus Acanthosepion; species Acanthosepion lycidas. Next base: position 131,593,322 of record OZ010582.1, on the reverse strand, counting down.
CACAAAGCACCTTCAATCGACATCTTCACAAGTCCAGTCTTGTGAACAGACGCTGACGGGAAGTTTCTCAATAACTGATCATTGACCAGACTGAACGACGTGTGAACATTTGACAATAACTGCTGTCAAATTCTCAACATGTCCGCTTTTGGCGTCGAATTGTAGCTGCCGATGAAAAATGGACATATTTGTTGTGGATTCCGAGATGAAATTCGGTCTCCAATGAATGACAAACGCAAGAATGAAATATAAGAAATTAAATGTATTTACACAATAATACAATGGGTAATACTGTTAGTAAATCCAGGAACGCGGTTAGTAGCAATATTTATATATATATATATATATATATATATATATATATATATATATATATATATATATAGTCTCGAAGTAGGACTTCCTTAGAGTCTACGTGCTTGTAACTGTGACTTCTACAAGCGGTTACCTCACACTATTACTCTACCTATAACTGAATCACAATCTCTGCCCACTGTCTCTCCATATTTTGACTGACTGTGGGTATTTAACGACAGCAGTCCAAGTAACACTCTGGTCGAGTCCACTTATATGAAAAAGGGGAGGATCCCATCACAACCACCTCCTTAGATCCCTTTTTGGAGGGAGTTAGTATTTTTGTCTCTTGTGGTTGATAATCAGGGGTTCGACAAATTTTCTCTTCCTGTTTGACCTTCTCATTTCTGTGTCTTCCTTCCATTTTCATTTATGATGTGATCTAAATATTTAATTTCATTTAGGAAAAAATCATACTTTTATACTTTTACTTTGAACCTAAAGTCATGAAGTCTTCTGAAAACTTCCTTTATATTTCAACATTGTCGCTCTTAATTAGAATATTATCCAGATAAGCGGTCGCGAAATTCTGGCCCGTGAGCATTGTGTCCATCGTTTGCTGAAATGGTAGTCTGTTGAATTTGTACAACCCTATTATGGGGTCCACCCTTTTCTGATATAAATGGACTCGTCCTGCTCCCATAAAATAGCCACAGTCAGTCAGTCATAAGGTCTGAGGGTAGAGGAACAGGGTGGAGAAACAGAGTGGAAAGACACTGACATAGACACTGTGATTGAGTTGACGTTAGAAGTCAGTTACAATGACGCCCGACTCTAAGGAAGTTTACTTCGAGACTGTATATAGCGATCTTTGATTAATACTAACAGGCGTTCCTGGATTTTACTAACAGCATTACCTTTTGTATTTTGTGCAAATACATTTAATTTCTTAGCTTAAATACTTGCGTTTGTCATTTATTGGAGAACGATTTTTCACGCGGAATCCACAACAACTTGGCGAACGAGGATTCGAAACTCACGCGGATAACCCACAACAACTTGGCGAACGAGGATTCGAAACTCACGCGGATAACCCACAACAACTTGAGGAACGAGGATTCGAAACTCACGCGGATAACCTACAACAACTTGACGAACGAGGATTCGAAACTCACGCGGATAACCAACAACAACTTGACGAACGAGGATTCGAAACTCACACGGAAAGAAAAACTTTTCGTACGTCTAACAACAAACAACTTGGCGAACACATGCGGAAAAACTAATCAACAGAAGAAAAATCCTTCCCTCGTCGTTCAACAACAAATTAGCGACAAACAATTTCGAGGAGTAAAAATACATAAAATTGAGTTATCATGGAAGATTTTAAAAATATGTTGGTAGAACTGATAAAGCACCAAAATGAGCAACAATTACAAATGCAGAAATAGCAAAATGATCAACAGTTACAGCTACAAGAAAAATGGCAAAAGCAAATATTACAAACGCAAAAGGAAAATCAAGATAGACAAACAGAGCTCCAGGAACTAATATTGAAAGTAGCGGGCAGCAAGCAATTAGATATTGAAAAAGAAGCAACATTTTCGCAAGACGCAGTGTGGAATACCATAGAGAATTTCAAATATTCTCTAGATGAGGACAAAAATTTTGAAGATTAATTCAGAAGACATGAAGACATCTTTAACATAGACTGTCAAAATTGGACAGAAGCAAAAAAGCTACGTCTATTGCTTAGAAAATTAGGAACTGAAGAATACACAAAGTTCGTGGATTATATCTTGCCAAAAAAAACGAACGAATTAAAATTTGACGAAGTAGTGACATGTCTTAAAGAACTCTTCAGACCCAAAACATCTCTCTTCCATAGGAGGTGGAAATGCCTTAACCTGGTAAAGGGCAATAATGAGGATTATTCCACGTTTGCCGCAATCGTAAATAAACATTGTGACGACTTTAAACTAGCGGAATTAACACCGGACAATTTTAAATGTCTCATCTTTGTTCAAGGGCTAGTTTCTACAAAGGATAGCGAAATGCGCAGAAGAATGCTTGCAAAATTACAAAATGAACCGGGTCTAACATTACAACAATTATCGGAAGATTGCCAGAGATGTTTAAACATAAAAAAAGACGCAAAGGACATTGAACAATCATCTGTTTCTCATATACGTAAGTTAAATAAAAGTCTACGTTCTTCACCCTCCCCAGAAAGAAAACTAAAATTTTACGATAATGAAAAAAGATTCTCACCCTCCTCGGAAAGAAAAATAAAATATTATGATCAGAGAAAAAATACAACATACAGGACAAATTATGACAAATATCGAAACAAATATAAGCCCCCTCCATCAGCATGTTATCGATGTGGAGGATTACATTGGAACAAGGATTGCCGCTTTAGATATAAAAACTGTCATGAATGTGGAAAAAAAGGCCACAAGGCATCCCAATGTAGAAATAGAAAAGATACTAATAGAATAAGAGCTACAAGGATGAATAATGATGACAACACCAATGTAAGGAAATATGTAGAACTGGAAATTTTAAACAAAAAGGTTAAATTACAACTGGATTCGGGTTCTGACCTCACGATAATCAACTTACAGACATGGAAAAAACTCAACAGACCTACCATGTTACACACTCAAAAAATTGCCAAGTCGGTTACAGGCAAACGAATAAAATTTGAGGGAGAAACATTCGTGAATGTTAAATTTCACGGCAAAACAAAAAAACTTAAGATATACGTCATGAAAGATACTGAAAATTTAGTAGGTATCGACTGGATGCAGAAATTCAACGTTTGGGACCTACCTATCAACTCATTTTGCAAAAAGTTAGAGGTTGAACCATCAGATACCATAAAATTGAAGGAAGAATTATACAAGCAATTTCCTGAGGTATTTTCCTGAGGTATTTTCAAGTGGGTTGGGACGATGCAAAAAATTTAAGGCCAAAATAGAATTAAAAGAAAACGTCCAACCAATTTTCAGAAAGAAACGAAATGTACCGTTTGCTACTATAGAAAAAATAGTCAAAGAATTGGAGAGACTTGAACAAACTGGGATTTTATCTAAAACAGAGTTTAGTGAGTGGGCTGCGCCGGTGGTTTACGTAAAAAAGGAGTCAGGAGAAATTCGCGTATGCGCAGATTTTTCGACGGGACTCAACAAGGTAATAAAAGACCACCATTACCGACTACCGAACCCAGAGGAAATATTTACAAAGCTCAACGGCGGTAAGATATTTTCAAAAATAGATCTAAGTGAGGCTTATCTACAAATTCCAGTACATGAAGAGAGTTCGAAAATCCTTTGCATTAATACGCACGTTGAGCTTTGAGCTATTTTCCTATAGTAGCGAACGGTACATTTCGCTTCTTTTTAAAAATTGGTTGGGCGTTTTCTTTTAATTCTATTTTGGCCTTAAATTTGTTGCATCGTCCCAACCCGCTTGAAAATACCTCAGGAAATTGATTATATAATTCGTCCTTCAATTTTATAGTATCTGATTGTTCAACCTCTAACTTTTTGCAAAACGAGTTGATATGTAGATCCCAAACATTGAACTTCTGCATCCAGTCGATACCTACTAGATTTTCAGTATCTTTCATGACGTATATCTTAAGTTTTTTTTGTTTTGCCGTGAAATTTAACATTCACGAATTTTTCTCCCTCAAATTTTATTCGTTTGCCTGTAACCTACTTGGCAATTTTTTGTGTGTGTAACATAGTAGGTCTGTTGAGCTTTCTCCATGTCTGTAAGTTGATTATCGTGAGGTCAGAACCCGAATCCAGTTGTAATTTAACCTTTTTATTTAAAATTTCCAGTTCTACATATTTCCTTCCGTTGGTGTTGTCATCGTTATTCATCCTTGTAGCTCTTATTCTATAAGTATCTTTTGTATTTCTACATTGGGATGCCTTGTGGCCTTTTTTCCACATTCAAGACAGTTTTTATATCTAAAGCGGCAAACCTTGTTCCAATGTAGCCCTCCACATTGATAACATGCTGATGGGGGGGACTTATATTTGTTTCGATATTTGTCATAATTTATCCTGTATGTTGTACTTTTCCTCTTATTATAAAATTTTCTTTTTCTTTCCAGAAAGGGTGAGAATCTTTTTTCATTGTCGTAAAATTTTAGTTTTCTTTTCGGGGAGGGTGAAGAACGTAGACTTTTATTTAACTTACGCATATGAGAAACAGCTGATTCCTCAGTGTCCTTTGCGTCTTTCTTTATACTTAAACATCTCTGGCAATCTTCCGATAATTGTTGTAATGTTAGACCCGGTTCATTTTGTAATTTTGCAAGCATTCTTCTGCGCATTTCGCTATCTTTTGTAGAAACTAACCCTTGAACAAAGATGAGACATTTGAAATTATCCGGGGTTAATTCCGCTAGTTTAAAGTCGTCACAGTGTTTATTTACGATTGCGGCAAACGTAGAATAATCCTCATTATCGCCCTTTACCAGGTTAAGGCATTTCCACCTCCTATGGAAGAGTGATGTTTTGGGTCTGAAGAGTTCTTTAAGACATGTCACTGCTTCGTCAAATGTTAATTCTTTCGTCTTTTTTGGCAAGATATAATCCACGAACTTTGTGTATTCTTCAGTTCCTAATTTTCTAAGCAAAGACGTGGCTTTTTTGCTTCTGCCCAATTTTGACAGTCTATGTTAAAGATGTCTTCATGTCTTCTGAATCAATCTCCAAAATTTTTGTCCTCAGTTAGAGAATATTTGAAATTCTCTATGGTATTCCACACTGCGTCTTGCGAAAATGTTGCTTCTTTTTCAATATCTAATTGCTTGTTGCCTGCTACTTTCAATATTAGTTCCTGGAGCACTATTTGTTTTTCTTGATTTTCCTTTTGCGTTTGTAATAATTGCTTTTGCCATTTTTCTTCCATTCGTTTTTGTAGTTATAATTATTGATCATTTTGGTATTTTATCAGTTCTACCAAAATATTTTTAAAATCTTCCATGATAACTCAATTTTACGTATTTTTTACTCCTCCTAACTCTTTGTCGCTAATTTGTTGTGGACGAGGGACGGATTTTTCTATTTCTTCTTGTGTGAGTTCGAATCGCTCGGCGCCAATTTTTTTTTTTCCGTGTGTGTGCCAATTTGCTTGTTGGACGACGAGGGAAGATTTTTCTTTTGTTGATCTTTTCTTTTCCGTGTGAGTTCGAATCTTCGTCGCCAATTTGTTGTGGATTCCGAGATGAAATTCGCTCTCCAATAAATGACAAACGCAAGAATGAAATATAAGAAATTAAATGTATTTACACAATAATACAATGGGTAATACTGTTAGTAAATCCAGGAACGCGGTTAGTAGCAATATATATATATATATATATATATATATATATATATATATATAGTCTCGAAGTAGGACTTCCTTAGAGTCTACGTGCTTGTAACTGTGACTTCTACAAGCGGTTACCTCACACTATTACTCTACGTCCAACTCAATCACAATCTCTGCTCACTCTCTTTCTATTCTGACTGGTATTTAACGTCAGCAGTCCAAGTAACACTCCGGTCGAGTCCCCTTGTATCAAAAAGGGGTGGACCCCATGACACTATTTTTGTAGCTCTACTGAGAAAACTCAGGCTTCAAAACCTATTGCAAAATAAGGGCTGTCACAACAAAAAGTTATGTTGTGTGTTTAGTGGAATTTCGAGCGAAAATGCTGCACTTTGAGTTTGTCCTACATAGTCATGCTGTTAACACTGACCTTTATGGCTAACAACTGCAGTGTGCGTATGATGCTTTGAAAACCAGATATCCTTCATTGATCAATTAAAGGCACGCACTTCTAAAGCATAACAATGCCCCAGCACATCCTGTCAATGTGAACAAGCATAAATATGAAATACTTGAACGGCTGGAAATACTGCCTCAACCTGTCTTTAGTCCAGGCATTTTCACAATCAGATTACCACATTTTCCCAACCAATGGCTAATTTCTTTCTCAGACCGATGATCAACAATGTGGATGAGGTTGAAAACAGGCACAGGGAGTTTTTTCTGGACACTAAACCAGCCAAATATTATAAGCGTGGAATTGAGCTTTTGGCACAACGATAGCAGTAGACATTAGAATAGATGAAAAAATTGCAATTAGAGTGATGTTTTGGGTCTGAAGAGTTCTTTAAGACATGTCACTGCTTCGTCAAATGTTAATTCTTTCGTCTTTTTTGGCAAGATATAATCCACGAACTTTGTGTATTCTTCAGTTCCTAATTTTCTAAGCAAAGACGTGGCTTTTTTGCTTCTGCCCAATTTTGACAGTCTATGTTAAAGATGTCTTCATGTCTTCTGAATCAATCTCCAAAATTTTTGTCCTCAGTTAGAGAATATTTGAAATTCTCTATGGTATTCCACACTGCATCTTGCGAAAATGTTGCTTCTTTTTCAATATCTAATTGCTTGTTGCCTGCTACTTTCAATATTAGTTCCTGGAAAAATTTTACTTTTCCGGTGGATCAAAGGACTGAGTGTAAAGGCAGTGGCAAAATAAATGAATGATATGGTTTGGTTTGTTTTGTTTTACGGCATATCAACCTCAATGGGTTATTTAATGCCGATAATTTTTATTACTGGTAATATTTTTTTTTCAAAAATATATTGCTGGTAGTAATGTATTGCTGGTAATAATTTTTTAGAAAGTATTTCTGGTATTAAAACCTATTTTTACACTTTCATATTGTTTTGACCCCAGTTTGGGGGTTAACTATTTACCTATAGCATGTGCTACCACCCCGGGTCAGGGTGGACATGGGAACACCAGCAATTAAGAGGTGGTTCCAAACTCCTCAAAACTTCTGATCAGAGGCCTTGCTGTTGGACGTAGTTTATCGACTTACCCAGGATGTAGTTTATCGTCATACCCAGGACAGAAATGATATAGAAGACTCAGGAACCGTCAACAAACGTGAAGCAGAAAATTAGTTCAGACGTTTCAAGGAAGGTAACACCAACCTCGAATTCTAACCAAAGTAAAGGAAACCTACTATTGAGACAGATTATGCCGCGCTTGAAAGGATCGAACATCAGGCAAGCACAATGACTCCTCCGATATTGGCAGAAATTCACAAAGTACCATCAGCCAAAACCTCCATAAACTTGGTCTTGTGAACGAACGCTGTCGAAAAGTTCCTTGTGAACTGACCAATGACAGAGGCTCAACAATATATGAACATTTACGTAGAACTGCTAACAAACCCTGAACTGGGGATGAAAAATGGATCCATTTTCGTAATCCTAATAAAAGAAATTCGTGATTTCGTTTCGGCCAGGCTTCAGGACATATCAAACAAAGGCAGTTTTAGCAAAAGGTCATGTTTGTTTGGTGGAATATCGAGGGTGGGGGGTGCACTTTGAGCTTGTTCAATATTATGATACTAGGAATACTGACCTTTATGCTTAACAACTAAAGAGATTATATGATGCTTTGAAATCCCGCTACCCGGCTTTAATCAGTCGAAGTACACACCTAGAGTATGGCAATGCCCCAGCATTCACTGCCAATGTAACCAAGTGTAAACATGACGAACTACAGTGACTGGAATTGCTGCATCAATCTGCCTATAGTCCAAACCTCGCAGCATCAGATTACCACATTTTCTATGGCTTTATTTCCTGTCCGGACGGAGGTTCAAAAATGTAGATGAGGTTGGAAACGGTTGTAGCGTGTTTTTGGTCTCTAAACAAACCAAATGTTATAAGCGTGGAATGAAGCTTTTGGCACAACGATGGCAGTAGACATTAAAATATTATGGGATATATGAATAGACGCGTTTCTTATATAATTTGTTTGAACGATTAATTAAAGTATGAAATACGGAAAATAACTTTTGAATTAACCTAGTATTTAAGAGATTTTCGGGGTTGGGGGTGAACGGACACGCATCCAAACTTATAAAATGTTTTATTTCATGTTTTTTAATGAGGATTATATATATATATATATATATATATATATATATATATATATATATATATATATATATATATATTATAATAAAAAGAAAAAACAGTAAGATATATAATCCTGTGTTCTTATTGATATTTTTTTTATTTTTACAAAACAGTGCTCAATGTAAGTTTAGAGAGCATAAATATTATAAATTAACTGATTTAAAAATATGGTTTCTTCGCTGTTTCAAAAAATGAAGCTAAAACTTCAAATTTAATTATATAATTAAATTAAAACCATTAGTTCTGTTTCTTCTTTAAGCGAATTTTATAATAACTTATTTTTAAATTTACTGAGTTTTAAACGCACATATAAATTCATAAGTTACTGTTTCCAAGGATACAGAGAAATCCAATCATTCAGACGTGTTCATTTTTATTAACTATTGTTGTATCACTTATGAGTTACGTTCGAAAAAGAGGTTAAGTTTAGGGAGGGTAGGGATGTATTTTTCAACGAATTCTGACATCCGTTAAACGCATGTCGTCTGGGGTTTTTTTTATTATTAACGACAAAAAGTTTTTCGGCATTTTTTCGTACTTGTATACTTAAAGATTCTTTCTAAAAGGGATGTTTGGGTTAGAATGCGTTATATTTAACTACAATTTTAAAATATTTTATATTCTTAATTACTAATAGACTATATTTCTTTTTAAATCAAGTAAATGTAATAGAATAACTTAAATCATTTAAAATTATTTTTTTCACATCTAATATGTATGTACATTACCAGCTCCCATTTTTTTTTTTTTTTATATTATATAAGAAAAAATTTTGACAATGACGGCAAAGAATAGCTATTTCATTTCTTTGATTCAATTTTTTATTTTTTATAAACTTAGTAATATATAGTTTCTCATGTATGCACAAAGAACATGTGTCATTTAATGATCTACATATTCTAGCTTTTCTTATTAATTTCCATTTTACTGTAGGTGTTTTCAAACATTTGCGGACGCTTTTTCCGCAGTCTTTCGTCTCCTAGTCAGTCAAAACGACTGATTTCGAAATTTCTGATACCTTTCTGGCAAAAATATCTCCAGTTATTTCTATCCAGGGTGACTCGCTCGAAGTTAGTATGAGGCACATTGACAGTTGAAAGGTTACTCTTTAGATTGTTTTATACCTGAGCCACGGCTATCCAAATCTCATTTGTTCACTGTGAAGCTGGGCAATACATGAGGACATTAGATATTCAGTCATCACTCATCCTTGTAGCATGATCAGCCCAGCGAATTTTTGACTGCATCAGGAAAGTTTCAATTCTACCAAGGTTGCATTTTTCGAAATGGTCAACATTGGACACCCTATCGTTAAAATTATAGCCGCAGATTGCGCAGAGACAATTTTTGAGGAAGGCTGATATCTGATTAATATCGGCCCTATATGGAGCCCGGGATTCTGAGTTGAACTTGTGGTCAAAACGGCTGCTCTTTCCTCCAAACGATTATGGAATTTCCTGCATCGCTTCTATACGGTTTCCTTGTTTAAGCTGGTGAATGTTGCCATAACCCTTCAGATCATCTTTGGTGTTACAAGGAATTTTGTTGGTCTTTCGCTCAACTGTGCTCCACAAAGGGGTTGAGGTCAGGGGAGTTAGTTGGTCAGATGTAAGGGGTGACATGGTCGCAGAAATTGTCTGACTGGGTTTTTTACTTGTGTGGCATGGTGCAGAGTCCTGTTGTCACACATAGGGTCTTGCAGTAACAGTCTTCTTGACCCAGGGTAGCACTTTCTCCTAAAGGTACTTGTAGGCATTCGTGTTGAGTCTGAGGCCCTCACCAACAAATTTGGGAGTTCTTTTCTTATCAAAACGATCCGGGTGAGTTACCAAGCTGTTGCACCTTCGTAATCAACATTAGACTCATCGAACTCTTTGCGAATCCTCTGCACTGTTTTCAGATTGACACGCAATCACACTGAAATTTTCGTATATATATATACACACACACACACACATTACAGTTCAAAGGTTTGTGGCCAGCCCTGGTAATTTTTAAAATTGGCACAAAAATGAGACGTGATTTTTTATTAGAAATTTTATTATGACAAAAAGAAAGAAAGCATTTTATGATTAAATTTTGCTCGCGTCAAATTAACCTTCCTTACCCTTGATTACTGCTGCACGATTTTTTTGATTTCATTGCATATATATAAAAGGCTGAAACACTAATATTCCATGGTTATAATTTATTACATTGGAATCGTAATCACGATCCAATTCATCAGACCTACAAATTTTATATTATATTATATTCTTACTCTGTCCTGGACATTGAGTTCTACCTGGATTCTATCGTTTTGGGAATTTATTTGACTACTAATATTATCTCTCTCTCTCTCTCTCTCTCTCTCTATATATATATATATATATATATATATATATATATATATATATATATATATATATATATAATCATATCATAACCGCTGGTCTTGCTCGATCAATTACGACTGAGTAGTAAGTTCGATCCGCATTAGGTGCCCCATACATTCGGCCTTGTGCCACATCTAAGCTATGATTAGAAAATTAACATGTGAAACCGCTTCGGGGCACTCGGTACTGTAAGTAATGACAGACGTCTTATCTTTATAATATCATCCGGGTATTAAGAACCCACCCAACTTCCCACTATATTACCATAAAGCAATCGTATTCGACACAGCTTTCTCCAATTATCTTAACAGGTTTCTGTCATTCTGAGAGTAATGCTTCCCGTATTATGTGTAACTGCAAACAGTGTGCATGTGTTTATGATTACGGAATTTAAGCAATGATGAAGATGTACCAAACAAACCTATTCATCGTACAAGTATCGAGATTTAAGGTTATTATTTAAAAAATTATTTCATAGGGTTCCATTTTATTCGGTGATTTTTTTTTAAACGTAATGGCTGCAGTAGAAATATTTAGAGATATTATATTTTGGTGTAAGGGAGACAACTCTGCATAGTTTATTGCAAAGTGATATCCATTTCAAAACCTTTTTTTTTTAAACATGATTTAAAATGTAAAAATCTATATAGAAATAGCTGTTCTTACTGGGTTAAGATGCTAATCATTTAGTTTATTGCATATGGAAAAAAGTTGACTTGGATTCAAATTTCTATGGTTTTTCCCCACCTTACTTCTATCACCGCGAGAACCAATATTTCAGTTAAACAATTTCGGTACTACTAACATCGGTGTAATTACCGCGGCTATAATTGAATTCATGATTTCTAATAATCATGTAAGAATTTCTGAATCTCTTAGACAAGAAGCATGTTTCTTTTAAGTTGGTAAACTGTATCTCGGTACCTTAAAAACACCTCGATTTAAAAAATTAAAATGCATTTGAAAAATGAAAGACGTTTATTGAAGCTTTTATTTTAGTTTTAATTCCAAACTAATAGATGAAAATGAATATTTACAATAAGTAAAATAAGTTGCTGTATTTCAAACCGAATTTAACTTGATTGAAATTATTTTTTAAATCTCTGAAATCTTTAAAATCTGACTTATTGACAAATCTGTCAACGTAACATAATTTTCTTTATTAAAAATCTTTAGAAAATAAATTATAATATTATGAAACTTTATATGAGGAAGATTAACTGATTTAAAGATATAGCTTAATATATATACAGTAATTCATCGAGTCTAAAATAATCCCCAACAGAAAGCACTAGACAGCCGTTTCGTCCAATTATGAGACCCATCACTGAGAATCGAAACCGAACAGTTACGATACAATGCAAGTCATACCATTGGACCAACGGGCCTCGTTGACGAAGAAGAAACTGATTAGACTCGATACGGCGCCGCTACTCAATAATTTCCGTGGTGATACTCATACAAGGATACATAAACTAACGCATTGTGTCTCAAGAGCCACGTCTTCATTCCCCAAACCGCTCTCTTCAGAGTATTAGAAGCTGGATAAAGCAATTATATCACATATATATATATATAAATATATATATATATATATATATATATATATATATATATATATATATATATATGAAGAGAGAGAGAGAGAGTGATGTACATATATATATATATATATATATATATATATATATATATATATATATATATATATATATATATATATATATATATGCAAAATTCAGATATAAATCATATATAATGACAAGTAACTTAAAAATATAGTTAATTTTTCAGAATTTTAACGCTTATAAATCTACACCAGCTAAATAAAAGTCAAGGTAAATTATGTAGTGATGTAATTTAATGTGTCATAAACGAAAACGAGTATATTTTAACACACATTTAAAAATTAAAAGAAAACTGTTAAATTAAACATCTTTTATTTTTTACAACATGTGAAAATAATAATACTAATAATAATAAAGCTGAAACTGAAGCTTTTATTCTTGCTGCACAGGACCAATGCTTGCTAACGAGGAATTATCAAGCACATATACTAAAATATTGTGTCAGCCCAAAATGCAGATTCTGTGATAAATATCCAGAAACGATTGATCATCATGTATCAGGTTGCACGATGTTGGCACCCACTGAATATAAAACCTGACATGACAGAGTGGGCCAATATCTGCACTGGAAAATATGCAACTTCTACGGGAAGGAAACTGAACGAAACTGGTACCAACACCACCCAGACCCAGTTACGGAGATAGGACCTGTTACAATTCTATGGGACTACACAATACACACTGAGAGAATAATCAAAGCCAACCGCCCAGATATTGTTATTAAAGACCACAAACAAAAAAAGTGCCTCCTTATTGATATGGCAGTCCCTGCTGACTGCAATGTATTTTTGAAGATATTCAAAAAGCTGTCAAAATACAAGGACCTTGAAATAATAATCTCGAAAATGTGGCATATGGGAACATCAACAATCCCTGTTGTAGTTGGAGTCCTAGGACTGGTTGGAAAAGATTGCAGTAGACTAATTGAATGGATTCCTGGAAGTTCATGCCTCAAAGCGATACAAAAAATTGTTCTCACAAGTACAGCCGACACTTTACGAAGGCCTTTATCTATCTATTTTTTTTTTTTTTTTGTGAGTGGGAAGTGTCATGATGCTATTTCTAACTTTAGGTCCCTGAGCCGGAAAGAAATGTGTAAACCCCAGAAATCAAAGGAAATAATAATAATAATAATAATAATAATAATAATAATAATAATAATAATAATAATAATAATAATAATAATAATAATAATAATAATAATAATAATAATAATAATAATAATAATAATAATAATAATAATAATAATAATAATAATAATAATAATAATAATAATAATAATAATAATAATAATAATAATAATAATAATAATAATAATAATAATAATAATAATAATAATAATAATAATAATAATAATAATAATAATAATAATAATAATAATAATAATAATAATAATAATAATAATAATAATAATAATAATAATAATAATAATAATAATAATAATAATAATAATAATAATAATAATAATAATAATAATAATAATAATAATAATAATAATAATAATAATAATAATAATAATAATAATAATAATAATAATAATAATAATAATAATAATAATAATAATAATAATAATAATAATAATAATAATAATAATAATAATAATAATAATAATAATAATAATAATAATAATAATAATAATAATAATAATAATAATAATAATAATAATAATAATAATAATAATAATAATAATAATAATAATAATAATAATAATAATAATAATAATAATAATAATAATAATAATAATAATAATAATAATAATAATAATAATAATAATAATAATAATAATAATAATAATAATAATAATAATAATAATAATAATAATAATAATAATAATAATAATAATAATAATAATAATAATAATAATAATAATAATAATAATAATAATAATAATAATAATAATAATAATAATAATAATAATAATAATAATAATAATAATAATAATAATAATAATAATAATAATAATAATAATAATAATAATAATAATAATAATAATAATAATAATAATAATAATAATAATAATAATAATAATAATAATAATAATAATAATAATAATAATAATAATAATAATAATAATAATAATAATAATAATAATAATAATAATAATAATAATAATAATAATAATAATAATAATAATAATAATAATAATAATAATAATAATAATAATAATAATAATAATAATAATAATAATAATAATAATAATAATAATAATAATAATAATAATAATAATAATAATAATAATAATAATAATAATAATAATAATAATAATAATAATAATAATAATAATAATAATAATAATAATAATAATAATAATAATAATAATAATAATTGTGGGAGGCACGGTAGAGTAATGGATAGCGGCTCGGATTGAGGAATCGGAGAGCCGAGTTCGAATTCCATTCGAATCCATATCTCTTCTTTCTACTATGGGTAAATATCAGGAGAGATCGGGTTCTATATCCTTGGATGGCAACTGGTCTACTGCGGGAAAAAAATGGCAACCTACTGCGGGGAAATCTGCCTCGTCAGTCATGTGTCGAAAGATGCATCATCGCCTAAGCGTGTATATAAAAATTATTTTCATAAAATAAAGTAAATAATAATTATACTATAACAGATTTACACAATAATAAGTATTTACGAGCGAAAGTCAAAAATTATCCGAACTCATATCAACAGATATATTATGGCGAAAATGCGGATAACTTTTGACTTACTCTTGTATAAACTTATGTTTATAACTATGTACTGCAAAATAAAAACCTCTGCATTTGGCTTGATAAAGTCTATTAGAGAACGAAACGCATCGGTAAAGAACAGTTCTTTTTTCTGATATGATATATTGTCTTTAGTTTTATATATATATATATATCCAGGTAGGATGTGAACGAATAGAGTTCGTAACATTTAATTTAAAAGCTGGCTCAATACATAGTAGAGCAATATTATTTATTTTAGGACATTACAACAAAAACATGTAAGGATCGCTACAAAATCGTGTTTCCACGCATATCAATGCGTCTCATAAGGCGATTGTAAATTACTAGCGAGTGAACGATTAATTTGGTTTCAAAAGCAAAATACACCCTCATTTTTTGAAAAAAAAGTCTCAAGAGCTTTGTCCTGATCAACCAATAAAATATGACTTAAAGACTGATAAAAATGGTTACAATAAATGTACACATGTCAGACAGTTAACTTTCATCAGAAATAAAATCAGTGTGGAAGTAGAGAGGTAATTTATCGAATGCCGAACTAGTTATAAGCTTTGTGGATTTGCTACATTAAAATTTTATTTGTAGTTGATAAATGAGAAGGCCTGTTTCATAAACAAGTAAATAATCTAAACATATAGAATTATTTAAATTAAGGTCTGGCTGCTGTTAGATGTCAAATCTTGGTCATGGCACATTTGTAAGATAATAATTTCTAATTTTTTTTTTTCGCTTAGTTTGAATTTAACGTAGGTCATATTTGATTAGTTGATCAAGGCAAAGCCCTCAAGCCCCCCACCTTTTTTTTTTTCAAGAAATGAGGATTTATTTTACTTATAATAATAATAATAATAATAATAATAATAATAATAATAATAATAATGATAATGATAGTAATAAAATATAAACAATGTACCTTTTAGGTGTCACTTAACATCAGAATTTGTGCAAGCAGAATCTATATATTTAGTTACTTGCCTTAGCCTAGGTCTCAGATAATGATCCGGTAAGGGATTATATTAATCAGAAAGCAAAATATATTATTAATATTATTATTATTATTATTATTATTATTATTATTATTATTATTATTATTATTACTATGACTAGTGTATCTGTGCCGTCAAACATGACAGCAATTTTTAGAAAATTTTAATAGTGAGATGCAATAAAGAAAAGTATTAAACGATGTATTGATGTTCAATAAAGCGGAGATAAAGATTTCAAAATTAAAATAAAAACCAGTAAGCCGTTTAATTAATCCGTTTCCTTTATATTGTTTTGATATTCAATGGTATCCATTGATTACTAGCAGTATTATATAAATAGATTTTTTGCTCAATATCTTTTCGTGTAAAGAATTGTATGTCTTTAATATAACAGTGAAATGGAAATATCTGTCGGAAGAAAAAGATTAGCAACAGAACAAGAATGACGGCGATAACAAAGCCTAATTGAAAAACAAGCAAGGTGATCATTTAATAGACAAAGGTATCTGAGTGCATCCCATGAAAGACTTGAACAAATAAGATTGCAATCTAAGAAACTAAGATTGCAATCTAAGAAACGTAGAAGTAAAGAAACTGATAATTAAATTGCTCATTTTGTTCGTGAACTAATTTTGTCTAAATGCAAATAAATATTTTAGTTGTATAGATTATTAAAACAACTAAGGGAAGTAATCACCTATAAACTTACTAACTTAAGTTGATTTACTTCCCTTATCACTACAGAGGGGACAGGAAATATATAAATAAGTGCACAGGAAATATATATATAAATAAATACACATGATAATTGTTATATGGTTTTATTATTATTATTATAAGTATAAATCCTATGGAACTCTCCCCTTATTCTGTTCATTCTACTGAGTGTGGACGTTAGTAGTTTGCATATGTAACTATCCTTGTGCGTTTTAAGGGTCGAGAAGTCAGTGGATTCAGGAGATTTTCTCAGAATGAGCATTTTAAGATGTTCATCGAAATTACAGATGTTTGTAATAAAATGTTCCGCAAGCTGCGTTGATGTCACATTGTTGGATCTGACATCATACCTGTAACCATTAAATTTTTTATTTTATTGTGCAACCCACATAAATCAAGTGATGTTTGGTATATTGGGTGGCGTATATCGAACGGTAATCAGTACAATTAGCACCTTCTGAAGAAATTTTGAGGTTTCTCTTCGAATCTATTATGGAATCGACATGACTTATGTTATTGCACAACGAAGAGGGTTTTTCCCCTTCTCGGTCTATTTGATCGTTGGGATCAGAAACTCAATGGATTTTTGAATGTAACGGTCTATATTCGTTAAAAATTATCTGGTGTTTTTGTTCCTTTTGAAAGGAACGATAGGCGGCTTGGGGAAAATAAACGTCTCGCCCCGGGGGAATGAAAGACATAACTGACATAACTCCTCTTAGTAACTTAGGCGGTAGGGTGGAGTAATAGATAGCAGCTCGGATTGAGGAAGCGGAGAGGCGAATTCAAATTCCAGTCGAATCCGTGACATTCACTTACGCAAATGATATGCAAATACACACAAAAATATTAAATAAAGAAAGAGCAAGTATAAGAAAAAATTACTGACTTTTTTTTTACGAAAAATGTATAAAAACAAGAAAGATATATTAGAAAAGGTCTAACCGGTTATCGCAACTCGCTCTTCAGAGCCATTCGAAGGCAAAAATATCTACACAACAAATATATGTACACATATATGTATATATGTGTTGCCCTATCTTCGATATTGACCATACTTCCCCTATAAATATACACATTTTAGAACATATATATGTGTGTGTGTGTGTTTGTGTGTGTGGGGGGTATGTCTGTGTGCATGAAAAGATATATATATATATATATATATATATATATATATATATATATATTGTGTATATATATATATGTATATATTGTGTATATTTGGTAGCAATTTTTCATTAATGCATGTTTCATTAAATAATATCGACAAGTTTTGTCTATTTTAAGTAAGTTCCTTTCATATTGTCTGATAAGCTTAATAACATTATCATTGAAAGACGAAAGGGAATCACCATATTGATACATGCAACAAAAACAGACTATCATTATTTTTTCACCGTGTATTGGTTGATAAATTGAAAAGTAATTGTCATCTTTGATAATGGGTTAGGTAAGCCGAAAGCTTAGATTGGATTTAAACATGTATCAATATGGTGACTTCCTTTCGTCCTAGGAAGCGTTTTGTGCAGAACCAACCACTCTTTTTGAAGGTGAACTACGTACCACTAGGTCCCCAAACAACCCTCCGCAGGTTTTGAATTCAGAGTTGTCCTTCTCCTAGACTTGTTGCCATCCAAGGCTATAGAACCCAATCTGTTATTTACCCATAGCTGGAGGGAGAAGAGAATTAATACTTTTCCCAATGTTATTAGCACGTAAGTGAATGTAATGGATTCGACTGGAATTCGAACTCTGCTCTCCGATTCCGCTATCTGAGCCGCTATCCACTACTCCCCTATAGAGGAAGATACAAAGGAAAAGTATAAAGATGATATGCAGCTAAAATATAAAGACATAAGAGAAAGAAAAGATATGTTTTGTTTTGTTTTTAAATAGTTTTCACAATTGCATTTTTTTGCTCATTTTTAATTGCAACTTTCTTTTTCTGTCTATATTTCCGAGATGAGGTATTATGTACATTATTTACATTATTCGGACTATTGTCCTCATCTTTGTCCGCATATTTATAACAACATTTCGGTCGTTGTACGCTCCTGCCTTCTTCAGGTGGTTGGAATGTCGAACTGAACCCTTTATTTCGTTCACTGGGGTAGACTGTTCTAGTTCCACGTGCCATGTTTGATGGATGTCAGTTATCAGTTATCTCCTGCTAATTTTCCCTCTGAAAGTTCTCCACTGCCTTAACTGGGTATTGAACTCACACTCTTTGGGTCCTGTCACTGGATGTAACCTCAAGGACACATCGCACAGTGGATAAAAGCGTTATAGTTTTATTTAATTTTATTGGCATAAAATCGAATTAAAAATGCATTGAAAGACAGAAAACATAGTTATTGCATTACATTCAACTTCCTCTTTTTCTGTCATTGTATGTTTTTGTGTACGTATGCATGTGGATATGAGTTCATTTGATTCAACTAAATTCTTGCAAATGCTCTCCACAGCCATAATCGCCGTAATAATAAATTTGAAACGATGGCTATCAATTGTCCACAATGGCATTAATCAGTCCCTTTTTTTAAAAAAGGTTAACTATTAATCCCGCCCAAGCGGAAATTATGCAAACATGTCGAACCACTCGTCGGCTGTGTACTTAAAGTGAAAAACCACTGGTGATTGCCAACGTTCTGTGCTTGTGAAGCCAGTTAAATGACTCCTGGCCATTTACTCAGTGTGACACACGAAGCTTAATATGTCTAAGAACTGAAGGTGTTTCGAAATCCTTCTCGTCAGCATTCTGTTTGTTTCAAATATTATAGCACTGTTATGACTTCGACTTTTTTTCTTTATTGTTTTGTACACAGAGTGTACACGTTATACCCACTCATTTACATAACTTATCTACTAGTACCCATCAAAAATTATGGAATCATTTATTTATGGATCGGCATTATGGATCGCACGCTCCTCGACCTTCAAACTTGGATCAGTGTGCAGTATCTGTTCTTAACCTCACTGTCGTGGTCTTTGTCTTCGAACAGTTTACTTAAAAGCTTTGAAAGATACTTGGTACTGGGGATTTCAATCTCGCGGCTGCACCTCCACCATTGCATTAAAGGGTTAGTAGATATCGACGCCAGCGAGCCAATGCTTGCAGGGACTTACGTACGCATATATACACCCTAAATTAAGCAGACTTTGTGTCACAACACTGTTGAGAGGTGAGTAAATACCGAACGCACGCTTCACGGCCTTCTACCTGGAATCAGTGTCTAGTAACTGTTATTCCCCTCCTTGCCGTGTCTATATCTTTGGACACTTTACAGAAAGCTTTGAGGGTTTCCTAGTCCTAGGGATTTCAACCCTGTGACAACAACTTCCTTATTGCATTAAAGAGGGTGGGTTGGTAGATACCGACCCTAGCGTGGTGATGGTTTCTTGGAGTGGATAATGTTATCCTTTGCACGTATGTACGTATATCCAATCGAGTGTCACATCTTACAATCACATACCCACGGTATGTAGGTAAATACCGTGCATAACGCTAGCGTTAGATATATCGAAGGTCTTTGATAAGGTGTGGCACAAAGGTTTACTACACAAGCTCTCCAGTTATGGAATCACTGGAAGGGTTTTCTCAATTATAAAATCCTTCCTAACTGGTAGATCTTTGAAGGTAGTTATTAACGACCAGTTAAAGTAATATATATATACCTAATATATAAAAATAATATACATATATATAATATATATAAGAAATATATATATATATATATATATATATATATATATATATATATATATATATATATATTTACCTAAGTATATACTCAATTCATTTGTAAACATCTATGCCGATGATACGACGATATACGGCTGCACCTCTAAAACTCTTGATGATCAGAGATTGGAAGCTGGCCTTTCTTCGGATCTAGCATTAACTTTCCAGTGGGGAAAAACTGACTGGTTACATTCAATGCCTCGAAAACCGGACTAGTTACGTTCCATCACCGCTAATCAAAACTAGGACTACCGACGAGTACGATTAACAGATGTCCCCTTGATGAGAAACCGTGCCTTGAGAGAATATTGTCCCTCCAACACACACCCGACCTCAAGTGAAACTCTTATATAAGATCCATTGCTAAAAATGCAGTTAAAATGATCGGCTCCCTATACCGCTCTAGTAAGTACCAGACTCCTCATGTTATCCTCTACCTTTATAAGAGCCAGATCAGGTCGAAAATGGAGTACTGTTGCCATATTTGGGCGACAGCTGCCCGGTCTTCACTTTCTATTCTTGAAGGAGTTATAAAGTGTTTCCGAGTCCTTGTCGGAAAAAAAAAATATTTTCCACCTTCCAACATTTCTCTTGCAGGAGGGATGTGGCGACTTTCTCACTGCTCTATTGTTACCTCCATGGAAAGTGTTCGGACGGATTACATTCCTTGGTTCCGCCAGGCCTAACCTTCACGGCTAAGACCTGTCATACCACTTACATAGTAGCAAATCACCCACATTCCCTCCGTATTCCATCAGCGAGAAGTAAGTTTCACTGAGGTTTTTTCCCGGAAACCACTGCTCTGTGGAAGAGACCACCAAGAGGATGTTTCCCTGATTACTACAATCTTAACCTGTTCAAGTCTAAAGTTAACCATTATCTTCACCTCCTATACACATAAACTATAACGTAACACTCGAGTGACATTACTGTAAAAAATATCTTTAGGAACCGTGCGATGCTGCGAGTGTAGAAACTGTTACTTCTCCCTCAGCCTTTTTCTAGTTTTTAGGCAAGGCGCGGCTTGTTTTCTTCTCTTCAGGCAGGAAGTGACAGAAAATAAGTTTGGTATAGTTTGTATTTTACGGCATATCAACCTCAATGGATTATTTAATGCCGACAACATTTTTTCCTGGTAATATTTTGTTTTATCAAAAATCTATTTCTTGTAAGATTTTTTCCTCAAAAATTTATAGCTGGTAATATTATTTTACAAAATGTATTGCTGGCAATATTTTTTTCTTCAAAAAGTATTTCTGGTAATAAAACCTATTTTTACACTTTCATAATGCTTTTTACCTCAGTTTCGGGGTTAACTATTTACCAATAGCTGGGACCTTAACAGGTGCTACCACCCCGTGTCAAGATGAACTTGAGAACACCAGCCATTGAGAGGTGGTTCCACGCTCCTCAAAACCTCTGGATCAGATGCCTTGCTGCTGGACGTAGTTTATCGTCTTACCCAGGACGCGGATGTAGTTTATCGTCATACCAAGGACAGTAGAAAATAAGAACAGAAGAAATAAATAAAAACCTGTTTAGGGGATTCTGATCACTGGACAGCAGAAAAGGAGGCAGTCGGGGAGTTCTGATATCTTCGTGATACTAGTCGCGAGGAATAGACCATTTTTGTCCAAGCCTACACATATGTGTGTGGATCTCTATATCCATCTGACCACATGTGATATTCTAGTTCCGTGGAGATGTAGGCAAATCGCAGGTTAGCGCTTTTCTTTTTTCCCCAGGCCGAGTTTAGTATTTGTTCGCACTAAGAAAATGTCATCCATATGCCTTTACACCTATTTTCACAAATTCTGATGTTAAGTGCTACTTAACATATATATATATATATATATATATATATATATATATATATATATATATATATATATGTGTGTGTGTGTGTGTGTGCGTGTGTGCGTGTATGTATGTATGTATGTATGTATATATTGTAAATTGATAATACTCTCATAAGTTTATGGGCAGTTCAACACAGGACACTAAATAAATGTCCAATAGAAAGATTTAAAAAAAAAACGGCAATATCTTAGTTTTTTCTATTTTTTAAGTTTTTTTTTTATTATAATCATTTGACCCCAGTCAAGGCGGCATTGTATTAAGATGCAAAGGTTTACTGGGAGTGAAAGGGAATGAAAAGACTTTAATGAGGAGAAAGGCTTCAGGAAATCAGAAGATGGCGATTGACGCTGCATTTAAATATTTGAAGAACGTGGGTGACACGGAAGCAAGAAATAGGAGGAGTGTTCCACAGGCGATAAGTCAGAGAAAATAAGCTGTTAGATTAGTTTCGTCTAGCTATTTCAACAGTAAAACAATGAGACCTATTTGCCAATTTAGTAGTACTCTTAATTTCATGCAGTCAAGGTACCAAGAGCAGAGCCCATTAGAACAAGTGCCATGAAAATATTTATAGTAAAGACAGAAGGAAGCCACGACCACGGTGGTGTGAAAGCGACTGAACTCGAGATATCAGGTCAGGACCGATAACATTACTGTTGTAACCTAGAAGGGGTTACTGAATGAGGAATAACCAAAACGGAAGTTGACAATGAAATTGTAATCTTTATAACATCAACAAAATACAATACTCGCCAGCGGCATGAAGTAGGTAAACCACTACTAGCGGTGGACTACTTAGAAATCATATTACCCCCACTTACAATAGTGAACAACGTATTTATGAGGATTGGGACATAGCCATTAATGTTCATAGTTACGATATAGAACAATTTCAGACTCTAAATTTTCTGGAGAATCTTGAGATGTATAGCATTGGCACCATACCAGATATGGCAGTAATGTTCAATGCACGGACGAATGGTAGATTTGTAAATGTGCATTCTGGTGAGGAAAAGCATTAAATGAAGAATATTGCATCTCATTTTCCTTCTTTTTCCTTTTAACAGGTAAAAGCCTATTTAATATTTACAATCCATACACGTATCATATAGAAAGACGTATTGAAATGTTACGTTTCAGAATGTGTATACGTTATATATTTCGCTCTCTTGTCAAACAAAATTACCCGTTCAAATGTCACCTATTGAAAAATGGTGTGAAGTTTCGCTCCACACCAGTAACATCTTAAAGCAAAATAATATTTCACCACAGTATCGATAAAATAATCGCATTTATTTCATAAAATGTTTATCCTTCCGCCGTAAAATTCTTCACAAATGAATCACTGAAAATAAATTTTAAATCCCTCAAAATTGTCTGGCATGACACAGTGAACAAACTTACCTATCAGCAGACTTAGCAAATTAATCCAATATATTTATTCCACATCATGTCGATGGAAAACGTGAGATGAAGGTGCAAAGATTTGCTCTTCTGGAGGTTATCATCGGCCATGCTGATGGAAAACAAGAATGGTTCTCTCTGATAATTAAAAAGCAGCAATTTTATTTTGGTAACGTTAAAAATACAACGAAATTATTATCCATTTATTGTCGAGCTAGACACAATTGAAGACGTAAACAAATTATGGAGTTTTATTTGTCAAGTTTATAATAAAAGAAAAATTTTATTTACACTATGTCACCAGAGGAATTCACTACATGGAAATAAACAATTCGTTCATATCTATCTATCTATTTATCTATCTATCTATCTATCTATCTATCTATCTGTCTATCTATGTCTGTATGTATGTGTATGTGTGTGCATGTGTGTGTATGTATGTATGTATGTGCGCATGTGTGTTAGGAAAATTAACGACGCGTTTGGTGCTTCTAACTGAATTTAATCTATCTGTGCGAGTCTATCACGCACGCACGCACGAACATACATACATACAGAAATACAAATCACATAAAACACCAAGCATTCATTGGTTAATTAATCACTACTACGTTATTATAGACAATTTATACATCGCAGGAATACGACAATTTTGTAATCGCTCTATTTTTATGTAGTCAGTTTTGTGCACTTTTGGGAGAAACGGATCACAGAAGCTTTCTTAAGTCTTCCCAAAGCTCGCTGATTGGTCAATTCCAACCAATCAGATCATCTGCACGTGAAGAATAATTCTTACTGCGCAGCGATCTGGAGCCTATAGTCACTTATTTAAGCAAGATTTTTTCTTAGCTAATTATTGAGAATTCAGCTGCCAAACGAATCCACGACAGGTGAAAACATGCACCAACTTTCTCACTCACACACACCACTCACATGCTGAATATACTTTGTATATACTCACATAAACTTTTCTAACACGGCAAATCTTTTAAGAGTCATTATAAGAGACTCTAATGAACATTATTCCAGTGAACTTTGAAATACTAAAATAACAATTAAGAGAGACAACTCTAGTTTTATTCAACCTTTTCTTACTTAAATACATGCTTTCTTTCACTTCGTTGTTTGATATTGTACATCTTGTTAAATACATATTTTATGTGTAACAATGTCTTTTGGTTATCCTTTTCTACGTCAGCCTTGTTTCCTAATCTAAAGTTAAATTAATGTGGTGAAGTCCGCCACATATCTATCTATCTATCTATCTATCTATCTATCTATCTATCTATCTATCTTCTTAGAAGGAAAATGTATATAAATATACAAACAGACCTCTCACCCAATTTACTCTCTTTGAAGATCTTCAAAAAACTATCTAAGTACAATGACCTTGAAATCGAAATCTCAAAAATGTGCTACGTTGAAAATATCGCAGAAAAGCATTTTTTTTTAGCACTGAGGTGGATGTTTTTATGAAGTTCTGACATATTTATCGATGACCTAACTATTGCGAGATTTAGCTATGGGGAAAATAATTCTTTAATTACCCAGTAACTTTTTAAATATTTTAAATATTTTAAAAATTCTTATATTTTATCGAATTTTAGGTATTTTGGTTTTATAATCTTACTTACGAAAACACTTGTCGAGGAAGCTTTTACATTTATGATAGTAAATATAGTTTTTTTCTTAATAACAATATCAGCTAACCTCTAAAAATTAATTCAGAATTTAAAACTTTATAAAATATCGTAATTAAATTTTAAAAAATGAAAATAAGTCATGGTTCATCGAAAAGTTTTTTTTTTTTCTTAAAACAATTGTGTCCAGAATATATCTTATTCATGAAAGAAATTAAAAGCTTTTCGAATTAAATAATGTCTTAGTTTTATTGCATGTTATATTTTACGATTCAGAGCAGATTTTCTGTAACTGGAGGTTTGACAAAAACAATTGATGATTTAAATTCTCCAAGTTGTGCTTATAACTAATATGAACACAGAGTGGTACAAACTTGAATTTTCTGAAATGTCAATATAATTAAATAATTGGGTGGGGGAGTAACAAAAAAAAATTACTAAGACTTTCTAATAGAGAAAGGGCTATAAAATAATTTAATTAATTTATGAATAAGTCATGAATATATATATATATATATATATATATATATATATATATATATATATATATATATATATATATATGATTATGAGAGAATATAGATTTAAGGTGTGCTATATTTATGGGTTAAAGTGCTCAATATCAGAGCGTATGTAAATATGAAAGTGAACATTGAAGTCAACACTCAGAGGCGACAGGCTATTTCATGCTAGACGCAATCGTATATAATTATATATATATATATATATATATATATATATATATAATTTTATATATATATATAATTTTATATATATATATAATTTATATATATATATATAGATATAATTATATGTAAAATTATATATATATTTAAAATTATATATATAAAATTATATATATATATATATATATATAAAATTATATATGTACATAATTATATATATATAAATACATACATTAAATTATGAAATGGACAAAGTCTGGCAGTTATTCTAAGACATTTTATGTCTATACGTTCTTTTTATAGATAAAAATATTTAAGTATTTAATATTATAAACTGAGCATTTACTTAAATAATTGTATCTATAAAAAGAACGTATAAACATAAAATGTCTTAAAATATTAAATTATATATATATATATATATATATATATATATATATATATATATATATTATATGTATATATATAAAATTAGATATATATAATTATATATATTATATATAGTGAGAGAGACAGAAATAAAGAATTATATATATCTATATGTATATAGTGAAAGTGAGAAATAAAGAAATATATATATGTGTGTGTGTGCTTGTGCCAGTATTTTGTTTTACTGACTCGTCCAATTCTAGATTTCATTCACAGTCAATGGTTATTATCAATTAAAGCAAAAGTCCTCTGAATTACTCACTTGCTTCTGTTTAGAATGTAATCTGAGCGAATTTTGTACTGTAAGTGTGAGACACTGACATTCTTTCCCGGAATACTAGCAACTTTTCACGTCAAAATCTCCACCCAATCACCATAACCGAAGTGATCTGTGTTAAACAACTGACTGGTGACTGGACAGTCCCTTGATACTTAAACTGGACGCTTTGGACAGAAAGAAAGATCCCGAACTATTTTTTTTTTCCTTGTTGGTAATGAAAAAAAGATAGTGATAAATTCACAAAATGAATTGATTTGAAAATATGGCCAATATCGACAAGACCAACAGACATAAATCGAGGGTCGAGAGGTTAATTTATTCCACAGAGGAAAATTGAAGGTTGTTCCATTCTATCTGTCATCGGACAGACAATGGTCAAGCCAGGATGAATGTCCAGGTATCGTTTATTATGGGCGCCCTATTCATTAGGGTGATATGGTTGGGGCTTGAACATTTAAAGTCTCTCATTTATTGACCAAGCTCACACCACGGTCAATTAACCTCAGCCTAAATAGTTGACACGAATAACAACTGATTGAGCAAGTTGTTACAGGAACAAATACTTCACTGCTTTCTCCGGCTTTCGGGGACTGACCATGTCAGGTGACGTAGCTTGTATTGTAATGTCATTCATAATCGTCCGAACATGTCTAAGAAGAAGAAGAAGAAGAAGAAAAAGAGGAAGAAGAAATCGTTGGGAAGACATCTCTAAACGTATGTGGATGTATCTGCGCGTGTGTGTGTGTGATTTTGCGTACGTTCATCTCTTTATGCCATTGTGCATGCATAGTGTGTAAGTGTGTATGTACGTAAATCTTTATCGTTTATTGGTATGTGCGCTTACAGGAATCTATAATTTTGCGTGTCGTGTAATCCTTGGGTGGTTCTGTTTAAGTATGATTTATTTATGTATATATCAGTAAGTATATCTATTGCTGATACACCACTGACTAGTACACGGAGCAATTGCTGGAGAGTCCCTCTACGAAACTCTAGTGTCGGGATGCTGAAAGTAACATCAATAAGCTTAGTGATAAGTTTGTATTAATCCCATATATATATATATATATATATATATATATATATATATATATATATATATATATATATATGTGTGTGTGTGTGTGTGTGTGTGTGTGTGTGTGTATGTGTGTGTGTGTATAAAATATAACGTATATATATATAAAAATGACGTATAAACAGAAAATATTATATATATATAATATATATATATATATATATATATATATATATATATATATATATATATATATATATATATATATTGAACAATAAAAAAAAATTAAAAAGTTAAAATCTTCAGACACACTGGGTTGTAGATTAATATTCTTTCGGGTTTTTTTATTATTATTCCATTTAGATTCCTCGACTAGTTTCGGACGAAATGGCCATCATCGGGAGGAGAAATATTTCTGCTTGCTGCTAGCACTAAACTACAGAATATACTTATATATATATACTACTTATATATATATATATATATATATATATATATATATATATATATATATATATAATATTTTCTGTTTATACATTATTTTTATAGTTATAATTAATTTAAGTAAATGCTCTGTTTTTAATTAAACAGTATTAATTACATTTCGAGTCCTGAATGTTCGAGTAATTTAATAAAAATTATGCGCCCTCCGTTAGTTAAGTCCGAATTACTAACCAGACGCTTTTCTGTGGCTGAATGGTAACGTCAAATCAGGCGATATGACGGTTCCCATAAGGGTTACAGGTACGATTCCTGTCGTAGAGCGCATGTTTTCTACGAAATTTCTCAAACATCCAGGTGGTAAATGTAATTAATACTGTTTATTAAAAACAAAGCATTTACTTAAATAAATTATATCTATAAAATAACGTATAAACAGAAAATATATTAAATAATTGTCGGAATTCATCCATTTATTAGGACATTTTTATGTTTATATATTCTTTTTATAGATACAAATATTTAAGTAAATGCTCTGTTTATAAAAAAAGAATGTATAAACATAAAGATGTCTTAAATAATTGTCGAACTTTGTCCATTTCATAATATATATATATATATATATATATATATATATATATATATATATATATATATATATATGTATATATATATATATATATATATATATATATATATATATATATATATATATATATATATATATATATATATATATATATAAGGTGTCATGGGTAAATTGTCGCCATTTTATATTTTTCATTTCGTGCAAGTGCGTTGTTTGTTTTAATATTGTCGACTGTCCAGTATAGTAGGGTCAGTTGGGCACCGTTTGTAAGAAAAAGGAAACGATGACACAATTCATTCCACCGGAAATTTGTAACACCATGTTGTACTGCTTATTATTCGGGCCGGAAGCTCCGATACGAACATTTCAGAGTCTTTGGGTGTCAATCTGTGGACAGTGCAGAGGATTAATAAAGAGTTCGATGTGTTTAACGATTATTATGTAGGTTTTTGGTATAATCACTAATAAAGAAGACGTTATGCCTCCATTTATCTTTACACGTGCCCTCAGACTCAACACGGATGTTTGCATCAAGTGCCTCGAGGATGTAGTACAGTGTTGGATCAAAATGGTGGCTGCTAGAAGGCCCTGTCTGACAACAGGACTCTGCAGCATGTCACACGCCGGAGGACCTAGTAATGGCTATCAGATGATTTCTGCGACAACATCACGTGCCACCTAACTCACCAGACTGCAAACACTTGATTATAACCAAAGATGAACTGAAGTCCAGGGTTATGTCAGCATTCACCAACTTAAACAAGTAGAACGCCCAGAAGAGATGTAGAAGATTCCAAAATATATGGAGGCCGTGGTTCAAGCCAATGGCTATTTTACTGAATAAATTTACTCTTTAGTATTCCAAGATGTTTTTATGTAATTTTGGTAAATATATCTATTAATATGTGATGTCAGTGTTATTTTCATTTTTGAA
Source organism: Acanthosepion lycidas (assembly GCA_963932145.1). Taxonomy (NCBI): domain Eukaryota; kingdom Metazoa; phylum Mollusca; class Cephalopoda; order Sepiida; family Sepiidae; genus Acanthosepion; species Acanthosepion lycidas. The sequence continues at coordinate 131,563,569 of OZ010582.1, read as the reverse complement.
TAATCTAGGCGACAATTTATCCATCGTCCCTCGTGTTTGTGTGTGTATGTCTGTGTGTGTGTGTATATATATATATATATATATATATATATATATATATATATATATATATATATATATATATAATGTACGTTTGTACTTTACCATTTGGTACAACTCAATGCGCATATATATATATATATATATATATATATATATATATATATATATATATATATATATATATATCAAGAATGCTTGCTGCCCAAATATATATATATATATATATATATATATATATATATATATATATATATATATATAAATGGCGGCTATTGAGAGAGTGAGTGTATATGTATATGAGGAAGAGGTATTCTGTGATTTATGTTTGCATACATATTTACTAGTCTCGGCTTAGTCCGGCGAAAGGCCATAAGGGTGGAGCATCGTACCTAGGATGGAACTCAAGTCGAGACGAATTCGCTAAACATTACTCCATAATGAGACGACTTTATAAGTCTGAATATTTGTTTGACTATGTGTGACGTTTAAATTCATCCTCGCACTCCGACCCCTGAGGTTATCCAACGTCTATGACTACTTGACCGGACGTAGGCGTGTGGGTGTCAATTAGTATGCTGTGCGTGTGCATGCGTGCTTATGCAAATTTTTGTGTCTGTGTGTTTGTGCGCTTGCGCACTCGCATGCGTGTCCGTGTGTGTATGTGTGTGTGTGTGTGTGTGCGTGTGTGTGTGTGCTAGCTTCTATTTCATTTTGAATATGTACAGCTGAGCGCGAGCAAGTTTTAAGCTTTGTTCATATGTGAACAGAAACTGAGATACGGGTTAAGTGGGTCCGTCTGCTTCGTGTAGCCTTACGCATACAATGTAGTCTGTGTATGTGCGCGTGTCTGTGCGTGTGCCTATGTCTATGCGTGTGCCTATGTCTATGCGTGCACAATTTTGATGAAAGTAACACAAGAAGGCAAAAAAGAAAGAAAAAGGCTAGCACAAAGATGCCATATATTGTGTGCACAATGCCTTATTAAATGAAGGCATCGGAAACAATTGGGCTCAAGTGTGTGGTGTAAAAACCAACTTGTATTAGTATTCAAAATTTAATAATTAAAATTGCTATCCCGTAATGATGTCAGCCGCATTTACGTAAGCCGCACAAAACACATAATACTGACATCTTATTTTAACAGATATATTTACCAAAATTACACAAAAATATCTTAAAATACTAAAGGGTACATTTATTCAATTACATCACCATTAGCTTTAATCACGACCTCCAAACGACTTCGGAATCTCCTGTGTCTCTTCTGAACGGTCTTCTTGTTTAAGTTGCTGAATGCTGACATAATCCTTGCCTTCAGATTGTCTTTGTTTGTACAAGGAGATTTGTTGGTCTCTCGCTCAACTGTGCCTCACACATAATCAAGGGGGTTGCAGTCAAGGAAGTTAGGTCGCCAGATGTAAGGGATGATGTGGTCGAAGAAATTGTCTGACAGCCATGACTGGGTTCTCCTACTTGTCTGGCATGGTGCTGAGTCCTGTTTCTAGACATAGGGCCTTCCAGCAGCCACTCTGTTGACCCAGGGCAGCACGCCCTCCTCAAGACACTTAATGTAGGTCTGAAGCTCTTACCAACAAATTCGGGATTTCTTTTCTTATCAGAACGATCAGAGCTACCGTACCTTCGTAATCATCATTAGACTCATACAACTCTTTCCGAATCCTCTGCACTGTCCTCAGACTGACACCCAAGCACTTTGAAATGTCCGTACTCGTGCTTCCGGTGAGAAAACCCAGCATGCCTTTTCCAAATTTCTGACAGAGTGAATTGCGTCATTGCTTTTGTTTTCTCACAGACGGTGTCCAAGTGAGCCTACAATACTGTGCAGTCGAGAAAATTAAAAGCAAACAAAAAGATTTGCAGGAAAATCCGAAGTCGTCTGGCGGCCGTGGTTGAAGCCAATGGCGATTTTCTTGAATAGATTTTCTTTTTAGTATTTCAAGATATTTTGTGTAATTTTGGTAAAAATATCTGTTAAAATAAGATTTCCATGTTATTTTTTGCCTGATTAAGACAACAATTGATCCATCGCACCGTGCATATATATATATATATATATATATATATATATATATATATATATATATATATATATATATATATATATATATATATATATATATATATGTGGAGAGAGCGCCTTTATATATATATATATATATATATATATATAAAGATATTTTTTTTATGTTTATACGTTCTTTTTATCGATACAAATATTTAAGTAAATGAAGTATGCGTCCCCCGACAGGAATCGAACCTGTATCCTATACAGAACCATCATAAAGCCTGACGTGTTTTTACCGATTGAGCCACAAAGGAGCGTTTAGGTTAGCAAGGTCGATTTTATTGATTTTAACCTGCAATTCTGTGGCCCAGTGAGTAAAGGCAAGTCAGCCTATATGCCGGTTCCGTATACGATGCAGGTTCGATTTCTGTCGGAGAACGCGTATTTTCTATGAAATTTTCTCGGATATTCCGGCCGGTAAATGTTGTTAATACTGTTTTTTTTTTTTTTATAAACAGAGCATTTACTTTAAATATTTGTGTCTATAAAAAGAGCGTATAAACATAAAAAGTGAAAAAAAGATTTTTAACGAGCTGTATTTCGACATTACAGTGAAAATCTACAGGAAATTAGTCCAGTTTTTAGACATTGAGCTAAAACCTGTTGACTGAAACTATTTCACCATTTATGTTGCCTAATACGGCTTTTGAGATACGTAAATTGGGCATCTTTTTCTTTTCTCATCCTTACTTTCGGTGCGTCATTAAGAAATTTACGTTCTTGCTGTGTTGTCTGTGATTATTTCGCTGAGTGAACCGGCTGATGAGACCCTAGCGCTGTCGAAATAGCAGTCGTGTTCCATTAGCGTTATTACTTTAGGAGATTAAATCCCTCTACAGGTTTGATTTTTCTATCTTGATAATTAGCACTCTTTAACGCATAGGATTTTAATCTAACCTCAAGTACACATGGCACAGTGGATAAAGGCGTTAGTTAGATCCAGTGACAGGACCCAAAGAGCGTGAGTTTAATACCCGATTAAGGCAGTGGAGAACTTTCAGAGGGAAACTAACAGGAGATAACTGATAACTGACATCCATTAAGCATGGCACGTGGAACTAGAACAGTGAGCGAAATAAAGGTTTCAGTTCGACATTCCAGCCACCTGAAGAAGGTCGGGGCGTTCAACGGCCGAAACCTTGTAATAAATATGGCAACAAAGATGAAGACAATAATCCGAATGATATAAATAATGTACATAATACCTCATCTCAGATATATATATATATATAACGGCGGTCTACAAGAAAATGACCGATATAGTGTCTATGATAATACTTGAAATTTGCTGAGTTTGTTGAAAATAGATTACGTGGTATAAAAACATAATTTTCAACAAATCACTGTTGGTTTTATTAAAATCAAAAACCTCTAGAATTTTATCTACTAAAAACAAATAAATACGAAACTTTGCTAGTTTAGGCCAGTCAAATCGACCGTGCCATCTTGTTTATAAAAATCACCGTCAAGCGATTTCCTTTATGAATATTAAAAAGCGAATCAGCTAGAGATCAAAACGGTTTCCCATGAAACTTATATTCGACATTAAATAACCCAATAAAGTTCATCAGATTATCACAATCCATTCGTATAATAAAAAGAGTGATGACAAATTACGGGTGTGTATTTTAAAAGCACGTGTAATGCAAGTGATTATGGTGGGGCATAATTTATTGTTAGAATTTGCGTCAATTCTAACAATAAATTATGCCCCACCATAATCACTTGCATTACACGTGCTTTTAAAATAATTTCTCATCACATTTTTTTTATCTACAACTCGATATCTAAATAGAGCCGAGCAGGTATCACACGTGCACACACACGCACACACAAATATATACGTGTGCGTGCGTGCGTGAGTACGTGTGGCCGAGTGGTTAGAACGTTCGCTTTCTCACCGCGAGACCCGAGTTCGAATCTCACCATGTTCGATTTGTCAAGAAGAAGACTTCCTGGTCTGGAGGTGGGGGACGATCCCAACGTGCAGCACCTTTGGAAACCATACCACGGGTTGACCCAAGGCTTGTGAGTGAAATTGGGTAGACGGAATACTTATGGTCCATCGATAGCTGTGCTAGCACGAAAACACAGGTTTAAGTGTGCTGGTGTTGTTCAGATTGCTGATCATTGTAGATAACACGCTCTCTTCTAGACTAAGGTCTGCTCAGCATAGTTTTAGTATAAACCACAGGTGGGCTCTGTGGGTGTTGAACAAACACAAATGTGCCTGAGCGAGAGTCTGCAATAGGGATTGGCTAACCGCCCTATAGCCGGGTATCCTCGAATACGTGTGGCCAGCTATTATTATGTGTGTGTGATAAAAATGTAGTTTTAAGGTATGCCTTATTCATGGGCAAAAGTGCTTAACACCGGGGATAAAGTTTGTCTATATATAACTGTGGCCACTGATGTCAAAGCAATATTGCATTCAAGTAGAAAACAGACTGTCGCCACTAGGCGTAGACTTCAATCTCATATATATATATATATATATATATATATATATATATATATATATTGGACCTGCATCTCTTTTTTTTCAATCAAGGTATCCACTTTTTAGTCAAAATGTGCCTTTATCATTTCGGCCATGGTGACCAGCCTATTACCGATTACAGAAAGTACATTTTCTCGTTGGGACTTCTACAATTTAGATCTACTTGCTTCAGTTACATACCCGCAACGTAAACAACAGTAAGATTTTTAATGATTTTTTTTATCCATCACTATTTCCTATTACTATAAACTTTATTTTTAGTTGGCATCCAGGTTTATGTTGTCATCCCAGTTTTTTTTTAATTATTTAATTAAACAGTGAAATTATAACAACTAAATTGAGAAGTCCTACTAACGAAAAATTGTACCTACCACAGGAATCGAACCTGAATACCTTTTTTACCACGTCAGACGTTATTATACTGGATACTTTTGAAGAAATAAAAATGTCGAATTAAAAATCAATTCATGTACTGAAGTCATGTAAAGTTATGCAAATATAAAATTCTAAAATTTAATTCTTAAAATATTATATTTACATAATTTAAGCGCGTAACATAATGAAGAAAAAAATATTTTACGTAATATATATTAATTTTTCTACATAATCTCCTCCCTTGTTAGTACACTTAATTCAGCGCTGAATATTAATGACATAGATTAATCATTATGCAGTGAATTATTCAGATAAGCCGTGTTGCGGACTTACTGATGTCTTTTCGTATATTTTTTCTTTTCGCATATATATATATATATATATATATATATATATATATATATATATATATATATATTGAGCTCTCTGGATTTTATCCTTCTTGGATTTATCCATACGGATTACCCTTTTATTAAACAGTATATTACATTTACTGGCCTGAATCTTAAGAGAAATTTCGTAGAAAATATGCGTTCTCCGGCAGGAATTGAACATGGTACAACCGCTCAGCCACAGAGAACTTAATTTTAATTTCTACCAAATTTCTCAAACATTCAATAATGTAATTAATATTGTTTAATTAAATACCAGAGCATTTACTTAAATAAGTGTATCCATAAAAAATAACGTATATATATTAAATATTTGTCGGATTTAATCTATTTCCTATGTAGTGGATTTAGTTTATTCACTTTCATTGACGCTGTCACACATCAAGAAGGTTTGTATGAACCACACCATTTTCGTGTAGGAATTCATGTCAATCATCTGATATACAAAATATTATGTAAGTAGTAACAAGAATTTTGAATAAGCCAGTACTTGATTTGATTGCTATCAACCTTAATTCGTCAATATGATTGTAAAAGTGCTTAAGTTGACATTTTTTCTCCCTGCAAATTAATACATAAACAAATTGATACGTAGATAAATTGATTCATAGACAAATTGATACCAAAAATCTTTGAAGTTGAGGCACAATTAAAAAAAGAAATCATTTTATGCATCTTTATTTTGAAATTTAATTTGCCGACGATTTGGTCACATCTCTATCGCGTCAAATCTTTTTTAAAATCTGAAACGAAATTGTTTAGCTTTTAATGTCGTAAAAGAGATTAAACGTTATACAGCTGTCCAGATTAATTTTCTTTGTAAGGTTTTTTTAAAACTTGGAGAAGATTTTCTTTTTGCTTACTAAGGTCAGAAGCTCGTTGACTTCATAGAATTCGAAAGTAAAAACATTAATGGATAGCAAAAAAAAAAAAAAACAAAAAAAAAACAAAAGGTCCCTAAATTACTTGTTATGCTATCTTTTTTTATTAATCATCTACAGGGTGGTCTGAAAGACTTGTCACCTCCAATCAAAACTTTATGAGAACAGTAGACAAACAAGTAAACAATAATACAAAGCACATGTACTCGATTCAGTTTATTCGCTTTTGTCGACGCTGTCACACATTCAGGTCAGCATGAACACCTCCCATCCAATCGTGTCAGCCATCTGAAATGGAAAATTATATTATCTAGGGGTGACAAGACTTTCGGACCCTTTTTTTTTTTCTTGCATGTTTTACTCTATCGGAATAATCTTTATCGCTTGCTCCAAAAAAGAGTAGAAATTAAAAAAAAAAAAAAAAAAATTGGTGACTACAAGATTTAATTTTTTTCTAAATGTATATTTATTTTTTTTGTGTTTCAATATCTTGAATTTTAGAATTATGATTTAGATTCATGGATAGTCTTGAGGTTAAACAAGAACAAGATTATTTCATTTCCAGGTAAGATGCTTGAATTATTTTAACCAAATTCTATTCGAAATCACATTTGGTAAGTGTAAATAAAAAGAATTGGTCCGTTTAAATGCTTATCTCGAATTAGACATTATTAAGCAGTTGTTGAAAAAAAAGCTCTTTGTCCTGAAATAAGGCGTTTTCAATGCTGAAGATAGTAGCTTATTTATATCTTTCAACCTGCTTTTTTAAATCTATTAGGTTGGTGCAAAAATAATGTCGTTTTCTCACATATGTTACTATGTGAGAAAACGACATTATTTTTGCACCAACCTAATATTATATCTATGCTTTCCTTTTCGCATTTATTTATACATTTACTTATAATTAATTAATTAATCTACCAAGTTCATTCTTCAGATCTATCTATCTCTCTATCTAATTATCTATCTATCTATCTAATTATCTATCTTTTTGAATGGAATAAATTTGACTTAACACAAAAGGGCAATTTGTTTAGAGAAAAACAAGTTTCACTTGTTATGAACAAAATCAGTTGTCATATGGCTGTAGATAAAATAAATACACAGGCTAATGCGGAATTAAGCATTTATTTTATGCAATAAATATTTAGCTTTTAACATAATTTCCTTTCTTGACTATGAACTTAACTCAAATCGTACATTTTACAGTAAACATTTCAGACCAAAATCCCTACGTTGGTCTACGAACATATTGATCCTCCCTCATTCACATGCATACATACATACATACATACATAATGGCTGTTGAGTATGATCATCTCTAACAATTTTTCCATCTACGCGGGTTTGGGAACTCAGAGCTTTCTATCACTTAGGTCGGTTACTAACCAAGGCTAAAGATCCCTGTCTACCCTTGTTTTCTTTCTTTTTATGTGCCGTATCCTTGCTGGACGTAAGCGATCATAGCTCTCCACTTTCCCTTATCCCTTGTATCTCTCAATAAATTTCGTCCCTCTGACACCTCCCCCAGACCACGTTCTGTCATCTACTTGCTTAAGCCCGCCAGGTATATCATGCGTTGCTTTCTCTTGTCTCTCTCCTATTCGACCTGTGAATATCAGACTCTCCAGGCCTTTCTTTCTCATTACGTGTCCTAGAAACCTCTGCTGCCTCTATCTGGTGTTAAGTATAAGCCTCCTCCTTGTTTGCATTCTCTCCAAGACCTCATCATTGCTCGCACGCTCGGTCCATGATATTCTCAGCATCCTTCTGTAGAATCTCATCTCCGTCGCCTCGAGTCTCTTCTTCATCTTTGAGGAGATCGTTCAACATTCGCTGCCGTATAGGAGGACACATGTCATGTAACATCTCAGTACTCTTTTCTTTGTTACCAAAGAGATCCCCCTGTCTTGCAATACTCTGCCCAGCTTTTGAAACGCGTCCTTGACCATCCCAATACGTCTACGGATCTCAGTTTCGCACTTGCCGTCCTCAGTCAAAACACTTCCCAGATATTTAAACTTCCGCACCTGCTTGATTTTAGTGTTCACGACCTGCAAATTGCATTTCGGACTCATCCTTTTATAACTGGAAAAAAGATATTTGCGCGTAAGTGAATGTAATAAACTACTAGAATTCGAACTTGGTTCGCCGATTTCTTGTTTCGAGCCGTTAATCATTTCACCATCTGCACATCCAGTTTACATACATACATGCAAGAATCGGTTATTCTGGCCACACAAGTTATACACCGCCTCATCACTTAAAACCAAACATTTTTTTATTGAAAATTAAAAAAAAAAAGACTACATATATTTTTATAACGGTATTCGCTATTTAATAATTTTAAAGTCATATCTTTTCAGGAATATGTAATCATGGCTCTCCACAGCTTCCTTTACTTTAATATGCCATGACATGACAAATGTATGAGTAGTTTCTCCTTTGCTTTTTGATAGATTTGAATTCAAACTTGTCTTGGGTGTCTTATAAGAGGGACTAAAATTTCCTATTTAACCCATAGCTCGGAAGGAGAGAAACAGTACGTTTATGCATTTCCTACGGCCTTAGACGAGGACAGAATTTGATCACGACGCGCAGATTCCAGTTTTCGGAACGTTAACCGTTACGCTACTCACACAGTGATTTAACGTTTAATTAATTAATTAAATTAATTTAATTTAATTTAAAAAAAAAAAGTTTTGTTACGAAGGGAAAGGAAAGTAAATTAATGAGAGTGTAGCTTGGCCAACACGAAAATTAACTGCATGCGCACACACACGCATACAAAGTGTCTATATAAAGCAATATTTTCTAGTTTGTTTCATAGACCATTGCAAGAGTTTTGTTGTTGTTGTTTTTGTTGTTGTTGTTGTTCTTATTATTATTGCTGTTGTTGTTCTTCCTCTTTTTCTTCCTTTTCATCTTCTCCTTGTTCTTCTTATTGTTGTTGTTGCTGTTCTTCTTCTTCTTCTTCTTCTTATTATTATTATTATTATTATTATTATTATTATTATTATTATTATTCTCCAAACCCCACCAATCCATTTCTCTCTCAGTAGCTTCACCCACGCCCCTCTGAAAAATCTGCCGGACCCTTCAAGTTACGCATCCGCCAAATTTCTCACTTAAGTTCAAACTGCTACAAACAATCGTATTCTTTTTTTTCTTTTTAAAATATTCCTTTTCCCCCCGCGGCTAGCATCATACCAAATTGCTTTCTTCAGTGCCCGGAAGTTCGTCGCAGAAATCCCTAAAATGTTCGAGAAACTCGATGCCGTTTTGTGAAAACTCAAGTCATTATTCTGAAAGACAGATGCTAGTGAAATGAACTTTACTGAACGGAACAGTAACTGCCTCGATGAAGCTGGACCAATCAGCGTTTGCGTGAAGTCGGAAAAAAACCTGGTTTATCAACTTCAATTCGCAAAGAGGTGAATGAGGGTGGAACAAATTGATATTTTCGAAATTAAGTTAATTAGAAATATTATAAGGTTTCGATAAGAGTGACTTTTATTTGTTCAGAGATTAACCATTATATTTTATTAATTACAAAAGGCCGCAATTTACGAATTAAAATATAATTTTCATAATTTATTTAAAGAAAGTTAAGAAAAGTGATTTTGATCGAATTTGATTTACATATTACTATATAACGTAATAAGTATGTTTATTAATTAAACTTCTTCTTCTTCTTCTATGGGCCGTGTCCCTTCAGGACGTGGGCTTATATAGATTTCCCCCACTTCCTATCGTGTGTCGCTCTAAGAAATGTTTGTCCTCTTACTATCCATCCTGATCTTTGCCCTGCTATCCATTAACACAAGCTCATTAGGTAGGTTAATCGATGTTTCTGTCTGCCTCTTTTGCCTTCAATATGTCCTGTGAGTGTTAGATTCTCCAAGCCCTCTTTCCTCATTATGCATCCCAGAAATTTCAACTATTTCTTATTCTAAGTATAAGTGTCTTTTTTGTTTCCATTATCTTTAAAACTTCCTCTTCGCTCACATGTTCATAATATTCTCTGTATTCTTTTGTAGAACCATATATCTGCTGATTCAAGTCTTCTTTTCATTAGTGAGGAAATTGTTCAGCGTTCATTGCCATATAGAAGGACTTGTATTACATAGCAGTTCAGCAATCTTCCCCGCTGTTAATACAATGTTAACTTCTGGAATGTGTCTCTCGCTATTTCCCCGATACTTCAGATTTCAGTGTCACATTTTCCGTCGTCTGCTATAACACTTCCCAGCCTTATGGCCACACCACGTTGAAACACGGCTTCACGTACAATCGCCGAATTTAAGCCTGGTCAATACCTAGCTTGAATGTGTAGTTGGTGTAATGGATGACGGCTCGGAATTGTTAATCAGATGGCCTAGTTCTAGTTCCAGTTGAGTTTGTCATATTCACTTATGCGCAAATATGCATGGGAATGGTATGAATACGCCTCACCCCCAGCTATGGGTTAATTAGTAAAACATATCACTAAATCATTATTATCTAAAAAAAAAAAAAAAGGTTCTGACAATCTAAAAATATTTTCTGGCTTTAAATAACCCGGTTGTTAAGTCGTAGAAGACGAATCAATACGTTCCAGATATATTTCTAAACATTCTTGACTTTGACGTCTCCAATTCGTAGATCACTTCTTAAGCTAACGCCCATAAATTCTATCTTCTTACAATTGGTGGTTAGTCCTTTCTTCACGCTTTCTTTGTCTATAAGTTCCTGCAGTTTTCTTTCTTTCTTTGTCATCAACACAATATTAACTTGTATTGCGATCGTTCTATTCCAGACTTTGTGATCGCAGCCTAATAATTATTCGCCTGGTGCGACACATGGCAGGAAGTGGAGAGCTCCCGTTGAAGACTGAACTCACTACAATAGCAATAGTTTGTAACACTAAAATCTTAACCAATACGATCCGAAAGAAACATTCCATCGTAATTATTATTGTAATCATTCTTATGTGTTCAAGTCAGGTTGCTGGTAGCAAGCTGTAATCTAGGAGTCTTTATTTTTGTATTTTTTTGTTAATACCATATCCCTTCAGATAATGGCTATCCACGCTCTTTTTTTCCTTTCTTTATATGTAAACTATGCTTTACCATAATTGTTCTTGTTTAAGGTAAACGAATTTTTTCTTGTTGTCTTCCACACGGTTTTGAATTCATTATTGTCTTTTTATTAGACTGATTACTAGTAAAGCCCAGACTTTTCTACTATTTAACCCATAATTGTAGTGGGGTGAAGAGATGGATTCATGCCTTTCCAGTAGGGATTAGTGGGAAGGGAACATACATTGTCTCTACACAAATTGTTCGTCTCGACTCGCCGATTCCATTTGAAGGCAAGAGGTACAAATGAAAACAACCTATAAACTACCTAGCGAGCTTGGGTAAATGGATGGCAGTAAAGCCACTAAAACACAAGGGGTTAATAAGTATGAAAGTATTAGAAAATAGAAACATTATTCAGGAGGAAGAATAACAGACGTGTAAGCAGTAAATAAAGGTCGACATCGTATTTAAATTTTTGAAGATCAAAGGTAGTTGGAAAGCATAGAGCAGGAAGAATGTCCCATAAGCGAGACGTGAGAGAAAAGAAAGTGTCTGCATTGAACTTAAGGTTTCATCTAGCCAATTCAACTGTAAATTGATGAGACCTTGTCAATCCAGTACTGTTTTTAAATTCATAAAGTCTAGGTATCATAGCGAAGACCTCATCAGAACAATTACCATGAAAATATTTATAGAAAAGGCATATTAAAGCAACTTTATGGCGGTGGGAAAGCGACTGAAGCTGAGATGCCAGGTCAGGACCAATAATATTGCTGATTCTTCTTTGGATTTTATCACTGAAATTTCAAAAAACTATTTGCAATTTATTTTAATTGGTCCGTTTACATTTTTAATTTTGCATTCCTGTTGAGCAAGAAGTCTATATAGAATTTAATATCTTCTTCTAGATCCCGTGTCGCTACAGGATGTGGACGATCATAGCACTCCACACTTTCCTATGGTCTATAGCGGTTAGCAAACTTTTATCATTTTATTATCCCCCCCCCTTTCCCTACTCTGCCATTGATTTACACAATGTCGTCGCGTATAGGTTTGTCTATCGTCCGGTTCACATTCTTCTCTGCTATTTTGAACAGGAGTAGATGTTTATCCCTTGTTTCCTGTTTAGGATTGGCTTTTCGGCTCCTCCTAAAGTCTGCTTTAGCTTTATACTCCTAACGCTTGTTCTTTCCTAGGCTATTATAAGTCCACACAGTAACCCCCTACCTTGGGTGGTTCTTGGGATTTGTATTGGGTGAATATTAGTAAAACAAATGTAACTGGCTGTTTGCCTTTAATATGTCCTGTGAGTATCAAATTCTCTAAGCCTTCTTTCCACATTATGTGGCCTAGAATTTTCAACTACCAATTTTTGATACTAGTTATAAGTGTGCTTTTTATTTTCATTTTCCTTAAAACTTACTCATTGCCTACATGCTCTGTCCATGGTATTCTCAGCATTCTTCTGGAGAGCCAGGCCTCTGTTACCCCAAATAGCCTCTTCATCTGAGATGAAGTTGTCCTGCATTCATTGATATATATGAGGATTTATTACTTGCATTATTTAGATTATTCGGACTGTTAACCTCATCTTCATTGCCATATTCACAACTCTCCAACATTTGAGTTAAAGGAAAAATAAATGAGACATATGGAAGAGACATGGCACGTGGAACTAGAACAATCTACCCCCAGTGGACGAAATAAAGGATTCGGTTCGAAATTCCAGTCACCTGAAGAAGGCCGGAGCGTACAACGGCAGAAACGTTGTGAATATGGCAATGAAGATGAGGATAACAGTCCGAATAATGTAAATAGTACAAGTAATCATAATACCTCATCCCAGAGATATAGACAGATAATGAGGATTTATATTACATACTAATTTCTTGGTCTCGTATTAGCCCTACTCCTAAATTTACCATACAAGGCTAAGACTACTATATATATTTTAAAAAGGAGAAAAATAATAGGTTAAAAGAAAGAACTAGAAAAAAGAATGCAAAAAAAAGAAAAAAAGAAAAAAGAATTTGTCTATTTCAAGAAAGAAACCGAGAAGCACACAAAAGAAAAGCAGGAAAATAAAAAAAGACATTATAGAAATAAATTTTTGTGATGTCAACTAACACTTGTCACTTTCATAAATGCTCGTTGTAGTAGAGACTTTGTAATCTCAGTTACAACTATAGTAACGCCGTTGAACAATACTGGTGTCAGACGCCTTCAAATATCACTCGTACTAATCGAACAAATACTGTTCGATAATACTCGCTCGAAAAGTAATCAGTATAGCGATCCAAATAAAGAAATAGTATAGTGAATAGTGTAGAGAATAGCGGTCCATATAGTAATAGAGGATAGAGTAGAAATGGTGATCCCTATATTGATAGAAGATAGAGCAGAAATAGCAATCCTTTAGACGTCATTTTCTATTTATGCTTTTCCTCTATGGCCACATGATCTACTTAATTCAATAATGGGATCGCTCACTGGCGGTCTGTGTTCAAACTCAAGTGTCGGCAGCGAAACTTTATTCCTATATAGTAGAAATATAAAAGATGGCGAGCAGTTTCGTTTCACGGACCTGTTTTCTAATGCAGTGAGTTTGGTCCACACGGTTGCCTCGCTAGTGTGGCTTTGTGACAGAAAAAGTCAAGATCTCGAACGCCGATTTTCAAGGCAAGCCTGTCTTTCCCATTTGAGAGACTGACGCAGCACAAGCTTCCCAGTGCTCAACAGTTTCCTTAAAAAAAACATTCAATTTTTTGTGACTATTATGCTAAGCTGATAATATTAAGCACATTCAAGATGTTTACCTTGCGAGAGATATTTGCGTATTTTCAACAGGCACCAGTGGTATATGTTCGTGTCTAGATAAATGACAAGATTTCGAATGATAATTTTCACGGCATTTCTTATCTGAGGGTTTGGCGTAGCACAATCTTCCTACTGTTATTTTTTCCTCGTTTGGCATCTTGCTTAGATTAGTATATATGAAGTCTAGGATTAACCGTTATCTTCCCCACATAAACTGTACCTCTTACTGTGTAACTGTCTACCTCAAGTGGCTCCCGGGCCTTGTACAGAGTAAAAAACTCTGTAAAAAAAAAGGGACTTGTTCAAATGAGTAAGTGAAGATGCTGTTGAACGGATGAGCGATGTTAAATAAAAATTAACGATTTCAAATATTTGTGTAAAAGGAGAGATTAATTCATTTGTTTTTTTAAGGCTTATCAGCTATTTGCAGGTTATTTAAAGCCAGAAAACGTTTTAGAATGTAAGAATTTATTGGAGATAATAATTATTAACTAATACAATTCCTACTAATTAACCCGTAGCTGAGGAGAGAAGAGGTGGATTTATATCACTTCCAAGGGTATTTGCGCGTAAGTGAATATAACAAACCCGATTAGAATTGGAACTCGGCTCTCCGATTTCCAATCTCTAGCTGTTATCCATTATGCATCACGCACATCCAAGCTTAGAGCACTTGGTATTCCAAAGTGGTCACCCACTTAAATAATGACCAATTTCGGCGTTGCTTAACTTCGAGAATCGAACAAGAATTGGTAGTTCAGCGTGTTATGGCTGTAAGCCGTAAAAGAAGAGAAGGAGCTAGAAATATTCATTTGATGGGAATGAAAAGTGATAATAATAATAATTAGATGATGAAATAAATGGAAAAAGGAGTAAAAAAAATAAATTGATAAGAAAGAAAAAAATAACTCCGGTGTTTTGGCAATATTTAAGTAAATCTTTATCGCCGATGGTTATTATAGAGTTGTAACTTCGGTCCTCACTGGGTGACACACAGTTGGGACGTTCTGAGAAACGAAAGTAAGATCAAATTATAACTACGAATGAAAGAGAAAAATGAAAAAAAAAATGGGAGAAAAATTACAATGAGAGAAAGAGAGGAAAGAGATAAAGTAGAAAGAAATATAAGAGTTCAGAAACGAAAAATCAAGATGAAAGATTAACTAACGACTTACGCTTGTAAAAATACTTAGATGAATTAACAAAACACACACGCGCGCTGAGAGAAGGAGAATGATAAGGACATATAACTAGACCAAAAGTGAACGAAGTAGAGAGGGAGAAGAAGCTAATGTGAACGCCGAGCGTCTGAACTGGAGTCGAAAAGAGTGAACGCGCATGGGCGGCTGCCCGGGCGGCCGGCCAATGGAAGCCGTTTGAGTGTCTAATAAATGCTCGCGTTATTACAAGCAGAATTAGCTTCGAAAATGGAGAGCGCGCAATAGGAAAGAGAGACAGCTAGCGGAATATTGTGTGACTCACTTGGTGGGGTACACACCTGTCAAGGAGCTGCCGACATCGTTGGATACAACTCGCCATCGCCCCAGTATATATTGGCTAAACAGCGCCCTTGCCGGGCTTCGTGTGTGTGGCTCACGTCGGAAGTTGTAAACACTTGGCAGCCTCATGCATCGCCGCCGATCTCCCCACAATTGGGCTGATAGATTTATTGCAATGAAGACCCACACAACCGACAACACTGCTTCAAAGCATAAACCCTGCTTGTCAATGCGATCTGCACTGCCATCGTATTGTTGTTGGTTTCATTGTTATTGTCATTGCTGTTTGATTGTTCTTTTCCTTCTTGTTTTCTTATTTTAAGCTGTAGTCTGGCGATGTTCATTGGACAGCCTCTTTGCTCTTTTATTTCAATAATCTTTTTATAAACTTTTCTTTCCTTGAACCCCGTTCCTCAATATTCTTTTTCTTTTCCCGCCAGTTCTTTTCTCATCTTTTTTCTTTTAACTCCCTTTTCCATCTATTTCATCTTTTGCTTATTATTATTATTATTATTATTATTATTATTATTATTATTGTCGCTTTTCCTTCCCATCTAATACATATTTCTCGTTCCTTCTTTTCTTTTGCCCAAACTTTTGCAATAACTAATTTTCGTTTATTATCGCTTATTCGTTTCAACAGCATCCTCACTTAATCACTTGAATGTGTCCACATAGTTATTAAGCTAAGCAAAAAGCCAACCGAGGAATCAAATAACAGTGGGAAGCTTGTGACGTGCGAGCCTCCCAAATAGGAAGTAGGCCTGCCATGAAAATAAGCATACGAAATCTTTTATCTAGACTCGAACTCCGATCACAGGTGACTGTGGAAAATACACAACTGTATCAGCCACAAAATAAACCTCTTTAAACCACTGTTTCAGATATTTTTTTAAACGTTTCATCCCAAGTAAAGCGATAATGCCACTAAGACGCAAGTGTCTGCTGGTAGTGAAAGAGAATGAAAACTCTTTAGAAGGAACCGGAAATACAATCCTAAACATGAAAGAAAGATTAAATCTCTATTTCTGTTCAAAAGACCGTGGAAGAGTGTGAACTGGATGATAGACAAACCTATCTACTCCTATTGAGAAAAAAAAAACAGAGATAAATAAAATTTCGGAGTTTTAAGCGGAGATATTATAAGTATAGAGTTGAATTAGAGTTTAATAGGAACCGGCAACTAAACAGTGCTAAACAGGAAACAAGTGATAAACTTCTGCACCTGTTCAAGAGACTTGTTTAGCACAGTAATACAAAATGGAAGGATGAGAATATTTATAGAAAGACTGTGTACCACTCTTTTAAATAGGAAAGACTTACTTGTGAAAAGTAGCATTTGAAATCCTGGTTGAATTATCTGAAATTGAATATTGACCTCTGTGTGTGTGTGTGTGTGTGTGAGAGAGAGAGAGAGCGAGAAAAGAAGCAAATTATAGCTTGATAAAAAAAATTCGGATTAAAAATGAATCCATTAATTCTTTAGAAATTGCTTTGTTTACGTTTCGAATACAAAACTGAGTAGCTATGGACCCTCGAGAAAAATAACCTGAGTAAAAAAGGGAAACATAGAGCCTCACTCACCGTGACGTTCTTCGTGGTCGAGCGGTAGAGCACGTTAGATAAAACGGTGATTTTCATTTACAAAGAAGGCCGCCGTTTCGAACCCTGCCTCAATAAAATTTTTCTTTACTAAGCTTTTTCGAATGCGCAGGCCGATAGACATAATACACGCTGTTTAATAAATATAAATGAAGCGTTTATCTAAAATCCACAATTTCCGCTATAATAACATTTGAAATAATACAAATTTCGCATGAAAAATAAATCCATTAATTCCTCAGAAATATATCCGCATTTATTATTTGTGTACATATCGGAACGAATAATGGCCACAAGTAGATGCATGCATAGAACGATTATGGTATTGCATATGTGACACATCTTAATTATTATAAAACGCAGATTGTGTGTGTGTGTGTGTGTGTGTGTGCGCGTCTGTACGTTTATATATTGGATCGGATTTCCTACATTTTTCAACCGATTTCAACAAAACTTCACAGGACTACGTAAAATTACCTTGCGGTGGTTCTGTCAGCGCCAAAAATTGGAAAAACACAATTGTTTTTGCACGAAATCAATTTGAAAACACGATTAAGAGGCATTAATGAAAGGGGGACAACTCATATCGAGTTATACTTATTAATATCGAGTTATCGAGTTATACTTAGTATAAAACCCAGGTTGTTTGTTTGTTTGTTTGTGTGTGTGTGTGTGTGTGTTCGTTTATATATGGGGTTGGATTTCCTACATTTTTCAACCGATTTCAACAAAACTTCACTTTTTTTTTGGCAGGTAGTATTTCTTATTGTCTTGCACACTTTTTTTCTTTATTTTTACATTCATAAAATTCTATTCAATCGGTAGACTCATAACGATTAAAAACAATGTTTTTGTTTGAGTTTGACCAATTCGTAAAAAAATAAATAAATAAATAAATAAAAAATAAAACTAATTAAGACACCGTCAACCTTAAACAATAATCTTTGTCAATTTTATTTTTCAGTCTTTATGATGGTCGATAGTTGATCTATCTCTTACTGTTACATCCCCGGGCAACGCCGGCCTCTACTGCTAGTTTAGTAATATATTTTATTATTATATTATTTTATTGCGTGATACATCGGGGTACTAACTGCCAAGAAGTCTAACAGATGATCTTTTTATTTTATATGTATGTATGCAAGAGTTTGTTGACGCTTGGAAATCTTCCATGTAAACAAAAACAGACTATTGTTTTCTCCGTGTATTGTTTAATATATTGTAATGTAATTGTCATCTTTGATAATGGCTTATGTAAGCCGAAAGCTTAGATAGGATTAAAAAATATGTATCAATATTATGATTATCTTTCTTCTTTTAATAATAATGTTATTAAGCTTATCAGGCGATATGAGAAGAATTTACAAAAAATAAATATACAAAACTTGTCTATATTATTTAATGAAACATGCATCAATGAAAAAATGCTGCCTAAATACACACACACACAATATATATATATATATATATATATATATATATATGAGATAACGATGCATATTTTCAGATATCAAGTATTGGGGAAAAATGTATGACAAAGTGGAAAAGGTTTTCTTGTAACACGTTTCGTCCTTTAGGATTCCTCGGACTAAATTTGTTATTTTCGTGTGACTATACGTACGAAAGAGGGATACTGGGAATTTTTAATTTATTTTTTATCTAGCCGACGTCAATTATATTTTTTTTTTCCAACCATTTTGTTAGTAGATATCCTACACTCTGATAATAGAATTTCTGCCAGAAATGGTGAAATGTTGTAAGAGACACAACATTTTACCAAGAAAAAGAATCTAAATGAAATCGGCTAGATAAAAAAAAATCAATTAAAAATTCTCAGCATTCCTCGTTCGTGCGCATGTGTAGTCGCACCAACGTAACAAATTTAGTCCGATGAAGTCTCACAAGAAAACTTTTTCCATATATATATATATATATATATATATATATATATATATATATATATATATATATATATATATATATATATATATATATATGGTGGCTGTCGTCTCGGTTTCGCGTGTGACCACCTCTTGAATTTTACGTTTTCATCTCTTTCCTTCCTTATTTCAAGTTGTATGCACCTGTAGATGAATTTTCAAACCCGCCAAACTGCGGCAAGTTTTATCACAGACTAGACATTATCGATCGTTTTGGTTCACATGAATGTTATTTTGCGGAACAGCAGGTTGGACATGTTTGCGCAGATGGCTTTTGAGACCCGCAAGTGAGAGACAGAGTTTTCCGCATCTGTCACAGTTGACGTGGTGACTTTGTTAACCTGGTTCCGGACCTTGTTCACAATTACGAACTGATCGTTTGAAAGCGGCATACTGAACACGGCTATATTCAAACAATTCTATGCCACCATGAATCAGTTTGGGCCACTGACTTCTATCCAGTGTTTTAATTTCCCATTGGTTTACAGATAAGCTGGATTGCAACAGGCAAAATTTTAGTCCTTAAATCTTTTCTTAGGTTTTAATGCATTTCTTTTGGGTTTCCTCATTTCACCATAAAACAGTTGCTTTGGCAGACGACTGTCATCCATTCGAACGACATAACCATCCCATCAAAGACAACTTTTCATAATCATGGATTCAATGTTTGGTAGTCTAGCTTTCTCTAATACTTCTGTATCTGAGATATGGGACTGACATTCAATACAAAGTAATTGTTGCAGTGATGGAAGCGCTCAAGGGCCTTTATTTGGTGCTTATACAGCGTCCATATATATATATATATATATATATATATATATATATATATATATATATATTACTTATGCTCATAATCACTCAAAAAAATTGTCTTAATTTTAATTCACAATCAAGCTTCAATCGATGATCTTTTGTAAAATATAATTTTTTAAGAGACATCTTTAATTTCAGTCGTTTTCAAAAGCTTATTTTAGTCATAGCATGTGATTAAATATTGAACAACTGAAGAGCCTTTGATGCGTCATTACGACTGAGTGTATTGACGTATCAAAAGCTATTTAGGGTTTCAACTATTTAATAGACAGGCTATGACTAAAACGAACTCATGAAAACGACTGAAATTAACAATAATTCAGTCATGACGTATTTCGTTCATACATCGCGGTTCCATTGACGTGATTAAATAGCGAGTTAGCAGATCAGAGTGAGTTCACTCCATACTGCTGCTTTGTTCCTGACTAAAGTGTGCATATTATATACCATTTCATTCGTTCTCAGATGAAATCCATTATTTCTTTCTGTTGTATTCAACTTTTTATTTTTATATTTATTTATTTTTGCATAATATCTTTTATTTCATTTTCAAACACAGAATGTCGCCTTTTTTCTCTCCAGAAGCAATTTCAGAAATCACATCATCAGCAAGCTTTTTCACCGCATCCAGTCTAGTTTTGTGTCTGGAAAAAAAGAAAAGAAGTTTTTAACGCTAATTTCTATGAGCAACGTTTAAGTATATCTATAATTCTATGATTAACGTTATTTACTGAAAGTAGGTTAGCCAGGCAGAAAGCTACATGTTTGAGGTATCTAGTAAGGATTGAACTCACGTTAGTAGCAATGGTCTGTGAGATTAATTCTCAGACTATAAGAGAAGGGATAGAGTACAGCTGATGAACAAGGAAAAAAAATGTCGACTAAGTTGAATCAGTGTACACTATTAAAAATACTGGCGTTTTGAATAAAATAGTCGAATGTTTGATTTTGTTTGCATTCATTGTCTTTCTTTTATCATCTCTATCCTTTGAAATATATTGTTTCATTTTCTCGTGATCCCACGTTCTCTTTCATTTTGTTTTATTTCGTAGCTAACACTCGATCAGTTTTATTTCTTTCATTTTATTTATACAACCGAATTAAAACAAGCTATTTTTCTTGATCTTTCATTCAAGTAACCTTTTCTTTCATACACTCTACATCAACGATGTTTTAATAAATGTTATCTAAATTAATCTCAATAATAACAATAATAATTAGTAGTAATATTCATGTTATTATTATTTATCTATTATTCACACAATTTATTTATTCGGCTGAATGTTGTCGTTGTTGACTTTTGTTATGGATACTGTCATCGAAGCCATTGGTGTAGTTACATTAGAAGCAGTTGTCATTGTTGCCGCTATTATTGTTATTGTCGTTGTTGTAATCGCCGTGAATCCCAACAAATTCAAAATTGATTAATTTTGTTTCAACTATATCTGTTTAGACGTGTCAGAAGTTTCGCCACTTAGCGCTACTTAAGTAGCCAGATTAATACCAACATGGCTTCCAGAGAAACGCTCCCCCCATTTACACTCGTCTGCTCTCTCGTTCTCATTTCTTTTTCTTTTTCTGTTCTTTTCGGCACCCAGGGATTAAGTGTGTATTAGCCCAGCGACAGCTCTTTTTTGTCACACGAGTTACGACGCCATTGTAAACAGTAATATTTATGATGTGTTGTTTAGTAATTTCTTAGCGGGCAAACAAAGAAATTGAAGAAGTTATGCAGAAGGAAAAAAAGCTTCAATATATTATATATATATATATATATATATATATATATAGATAGATAGATAGATATAGGTATATATGTTTGTAAGCGTGTAATAGAAATTCAGTAACACTTATTGAAATAAATCAAATTTTAGAATTTTGTCAAGAAAGTGGTCAGTAGATAGATAGTGACAATAAGCATCAATAACATCAATGTTCAAATACTTATCTCGGACCTGCCTCCCATCAGGGTCAAATTATTGTATTATTAACTTATTTATAAGAACGCTGGTAAATACATGCGCAAGTTTGAAATTTTACTATACTAAAAACTAACAACCACGTGATAATATTCCGATACTACTCCTTTTGATATATATATATATATATATATATATATATATATATATATATATATATATATATATATATAATAAAAAGGCTTAAACACTAATATTCCATGGTCATAATTTATTCCATTGGAATCGTAAATACGATCCAATTCATCAGACTTACAAATTCAAAAACAATTCTTTTTGAATTTGTAGGTCTGATGAATTGGATCGTATTTACGATTCCAATGGAATAAATTATGACCATGGAATATTAGTGTTTAAGCCTTTTTATTATATCCTTACTCTGTCCTGGACATTGAGTTCTACCTGGATTCTATCCTCTCGGAATTTTTTATTCAAAAAATATATATGTATGTGTATGCACCTATGTATATATATTTATATATTTTGCATATATATGTGTATATTTACCACTAATTCTATCTATCTATCTATCTATCTATCTATCTATCTATCTATCTATCTATCTATAATGAAAGCGGATTCCTTAGGAATCCATAGGTAATAGTTTATTTCACGGGATGAGGCACACAACATGTAAAATTTTTTCGTCTGAAAAAATGGGTACCTAATCTCGTGAGCTAAACCATTACCCAAGGACTCCGCTTTCATTATTATTATTTGCTCTGTTCTTACACTGAGCTCCCTTTGGATTTATATCCTCCTTGGAATTATTCCTACCAACTATCAGGTAATATTATTTATATATATATATATATATATATACATATATATATAGATATATATTAAAGTGAACATAGAAGTCAACACTTAGAGGCGACAGTCTGTTTTATGCTATATACAATCGTCAGGCCACGTTTGCTGTTATTTTTCTCGGCTATTTATATATATACGGGTCAGTAAATTTTTATTGTTATTTTGTTTATTTGTTTATTAACCTTACGTTTCTTTCCTATTTTTCTATATTTCACACACACACACACACACACACATACACACACACACACACACACACACACACACACATATATATATATATATATATATATATATATATATATATATATATATATATATATATATATCGTGTACATATTGCAAATGTAACAGTGTCTCTGAGTCATATTAATGAATGAAACACTGTCCTTTATGGCACTGAGAGACTTAATAATCCCGGGTGAAGATGAGATGAGATATTAGATGGCTTAAATATGAGGAGTGGTTAACCTGATGGAAATAAGTTCGGTTTAAAAATATTTATTTGAACCTATAAAATACTTATGAGGAAGGCATTTGCAAGATTTGAGCCTAAAATAAACCAATTAAGATTCAGTAAAATCCAGTCTTAGTGAAATTCCCATCTTAGCCCCACAGCCCCGAGGATATAGTGTTGACGTAATTAATGTATTTGCCAAAATTCTGCAAAACACTGCGAAATGTGGCAGACTTACATAGAAATCTTACCAAAATGTCTGATCCTCAGTACTTTAGAAGTATGCACCACGTGCGTTGCTAATAGGAATTTTTTTTTTTAACAAAAAGTAACTTTGTGTCAATGCCTAATTAATTAAAGTCCCTCTTCGGACTTTTATCCATATAAGTGCACACACCCGCCACTTTACTCAGTTCGCGTTAGGCAGATGCCTGGACTACACTACCATCCATTTTCGTCGAAATTCTAGCAGAAATGAAGTGAAGTTGCAAACAAAACCGCAATTTAACCATTAAATACCTCTTAATGCCTCAAGGAAAGAAAATAATTTATTGAAGTTGAACCGCATAACTGTGATGGTTGCAACTTTTATATTTCTCATCGTTAATAAATTGCTGATAGCATTATCAACAGAGTTTGTTCTTTCTGCTAGAATTTCCCAGACTTTCGGAAAGGTCGCCCGAATTAAGAAAGTCGTTTGGATCGAAACATCGCCTGGACCACAAACAAAATCCTACGGCCTGTTGGAGTGAATAGAAAGACACACCGCATTTTTTATCCCAGCCGGTGCACAACGTAAAAAATGAATACACAAGGCGACGCAGTTCCGCTGAGGGTGATGAACGACGAAAATAGACAAGTCAAATTCACGCATCCTCCACCGAACTCTAATGCCGGGAATCATGATTACCGGATGAAGCTTACATAAAGCATTCGGGGAGCGTAATTGCCGATTATATCACGTTTAGGTTACCTGAGAGGAATAGTTTAAGAGATAGGGATAAGAACCGACTACAGAGAGTGGGATAAAGTTAAGTCTTTATGGAAAGATAGGTAATCTTCAAACTCCATGCCCTCAAAAAATGGTGTGTCAAAAGAATTGTTATTCCCATGACACCTCTTTTACTGTATACACATTGGACTCCCTCGGCTATATTTAATATTTTAAAAAGCAAGCGATGATTAGAATTTTAATAAACCCAAAACATTTGAAAGTGAATTTACACATTTTTTTATTCTTGAGAATTTACAACAAAGATGTTAAACACTGTTTATTTATTAGATTACTTATTTACAAGAATAATTTTATATTTATAAGATTATATAAATTTGTGAACCAACTATAACGAAAGATTTTTTATTTAATATTTTATAAAGAAATAAATAATTATTCATAATGTTATAAAAAATGTTTGTGGAAGGATAACAGTCCGTAGATTAAATAAAATGTTCAGTTCAGAATTCACTGTAGGTTACTAAGAACGATATACACTTAAAGACGACAGAATGGCACAACGGCCAAAACGTTGTGATAAAATCAGCAATGATGGGGATAATGGTCTGAATATAAATCGGCTAAATAGGAATATAGTTACGTTCTTTATGTGATGCTAACTGAGGATATATTTGTTAAAGAAATACAGTGTTATGAATAATCAAGAGTAGTCTCCCCTTGTTTTGTTAGCCTCCTCTTTAAGAGAGCTCTTTCTGTTTACTGGGATTATAAAAGGACACTATAGGCGAATCTTTAATTTTCAGTTGAATAAAGCTTTCTTAAGGCCTACACCTGTGTACTTTTTTCATTAATTCAGGAATTAATGTCAACATTACTAAAAGAACGTACCTAATTTATGGATAATGCAATACACGTAAGTTTCTCGTTATTAATATTTTCCACGATGTATTTATTTTACAGAAAAAAGCATTATATTTTACAACTTTTTTTTCATGTGGATAATGACTTCAAACCAACTTGGGTTCTGGTATCTTAACCACAGACATCAAGGTGAACCTCTAATTCTACCATTTAAGTGGAATGAGGAGAATGTTACTTACAAGTCTTATTTCCGGTCCTCAACTCCACAGACGATGGTCGTTCATGAGTTAATGATAACTAGATATAATCTCGTTATCGCTATTACCTTTTTTGCAAGTTATCTAGGTCCATTATTTTAAAAGCTTCAGTACTACAGAAGGTCCAGTAAAGTTGGTATTATGCACAGGTAGCCGATCACCAAATGTTCAAGCTCTACAGATAGCTAATTCGGATAAATAGCAGTGAAGAAATCAATGTGAGACTTCTTGGCAGGTAAACCGATAATATTTACATAATATTCTTCTCATCAGAACTCTCAGTCTGCCAATGAGCAGGTTAAATCGAGTCGCTTCATTTTTCTCATTATCGTCTATCATTGTATAATATTTTTTATTAATTTTTTATTTGCTTTTGACAGCCTCCCATCGAGGGTGGGGGCCCATTGCATCATTTCAAGAGATCCACTAATCTTGCTCCTTTGTTTGACATCGCATTCTGTTAGGGTTTCTGCTAGAGGCGAAGTAAGAGCAAAAGTCTTTCTTTGTAACTTTATCATCTTTAGAAAGACTGCGTATTTAATTATCTTTTTTTCTTCTTTTTTTTTTTTTTGGCTTCTTTTTTTTAATGTCGTCTTTCGCTGCAAGATCGGTGTATTGTTCTCGGGATTCTGACATAGCTCTCATTCTCATATTCCATTGTATCTTAACTATCTTAACTATTGGTAGTTTGGTAGTTTTGGGAGTTTGTTTTTTCAATTTTTTTACTTTTTTCCTGATCAGTTATAAATGTCGCCAATATTTAAACAGATTTTATTTAGAATCAGTTTTTATCATTTTTCTTATTCCCAGTAAAATCTCGATTTAAAAACTAATTGGGAGGAGAGTATGTTCCTTTAAATCCGATAAATTTCTCTCTTAGTAAAGAAACAGGCTTTTAGAATCACTTCTGAACGTTCTAACTACCATTAACACACAGAATTAGTGAGTCCCTTGACGACACACATACTGCAAGGACTATAGCATTAGATATCTTGAAAGCCTTGGCACAAAGGTTTGCTGTACAAACTCTCCGACTATGGAATCACTGGAAAGGTATTCTTTATTATATTATTCATAGCCAGTCTTTCGAGGCCCTGGTGATCAACGCAGGCGTCCCACAGGTGTCACTTCTTGGACCAACCCTCTTTTTGATTTATATCAATGATCTGCCTAAAAATGTACCCCGATCATTTGTAAACATCTATGCCGACGATACGACGATATACGGGCACACATTTAAAAGTCTTGACTATCAGAGATTGGCAGCCGATCTCTCTTTCGATTTAATACGAACTTCCCAGTGGAGAAAAAACTGGCTGGTTACATCAAATGCCTCTAAAACCAAAATGGTTACATTCCATCACCGCCGATCAGACCCCGAATTACTGCCAGTCACAATGGACGGATATCCGCTTGGGGAGGCAACGTTCATTGAAAGACTATTGGGCCTCAAACTCACACCTGACCTGATGGTGCAAGATAGGCTGGTCGTCTAGCAACTACCTACATCGACCAACATATACTATGACATAGGATGCCACCCTACATGCCATCACCGCCGATCAAACCCTGAACTAATGCCAGTCACGATGAATGGATGTTCCCTCGAGGAGGCTCCGTATCTCGAGATGATATCGAGCCTCAAACTCACACACGATATTGGCAATAAATAGATTATTGATATGAAAAAGGAAGTTGCGGAGTTCTCTCATCGCTTATATATATTGTATGGCCGTTAAAGAGAGAGTGAGGAAGTAAGAAATGGGGAGTTATCTATTCCTATTTTTGCTATCGTTGTTGCTAGGGACTCAAACTCGGCTTCTGTAATTTTTTTTAGAATAATAGAAATGTTTTAATTCCCGAACACAGTCAGCACTGTTCTATTGCTACATATATAAAAAAGATCGGCGTGTTCAGACAAAACCAAAAAACAAAAAAGACGTTCTTGATACGTTCTAATATATTAGCCGAAATCACTGGGATCCAAAGATCATTCGAACAGTTCTTATACACTCTATATAAAAAAAAAAGGAATCTCTTGTATGCATGCAAGAAAATATATAACAAAAAGCTTAATCGCAGTACATTGTCAGTCAACTTCAATTAAACCTGTATAAAAGAAGGATTGCTTCCCAAATACACAAGTATATCTATATGATAAATGCAAATGTCAGTATTTACATTACTCGGACTATTCTCCTCATCTTTGTCGCCATATTTATTACAACGTTTCG
The DNA here is from genome assembly GCA_963932145.1 of Acanthosepion lycidas. Taxonomy (NCBI): domain Eukaryota; kingdom Metazoa; phylum Mollusca; class Cephalopoda; order Sepiida; family Sepiidae; genus Acanthosepion; species Acanthosepion lycidas. The sequence goes on along the minus strand of OZ010582.1, from coordinate 131,536,003 downwards.
GCCGTTGTACACTCCAGCCTTCTTCAGGTGGTTCGAACGGAACGCTTTATTTCGCTGACTGGGGTACTATTCTAGTTCCACGTGCCATGTCTAATGGATGTCAGTTATCAGTTTTCTCCTGTTAATTCCCCTCTACAAGTTCTCCACCTCCTTAACCAGGTATTGAACTCACACTTTGGATCCTGTCACTGGATCTAACTAACGCCTTTATCCACTGTACCATGTGTCCTTGAGGAGTGAGCGAAATAAAGGCTTCAATTCGACATTCCAACCACCTGAAGAAGGCCGGAGCATACATTGGCCGAAACGTTGTAATAAATATGGCGACAAAGATTAGGGCAATAGTCCGAATAATGTAAATAGTGTACAAAATACCTCATTTCAGAAATATAGGCATCAAATGTCAGTTTTCCCGTGAGCAAATTAAAGACATTGCGGTCAGGATCCGGGCCCGCAAACCTGAAATTTTGGATTCCCAAGTCTTCACTACTACGATTGTTGTCAGCGATTTTTTACGTGATTTTTTGCGATTAAATTTTTGTACAATAATAATTTTTATAACTTGGAAGCAAATTTGGGAATAATCAAAATTAATTGCGAATGCCAGCAAAAGTCACACATGAAAGAAAAATAATTGTTTGTATGGAAAGTAAGGATCTACGTACATCAAATTGTCTTTAAATTAAGTGGCAGAAGAAGACTTATCGTTGAACTTTTAAAAGGTAACCTTAAAATGCAATTTTTAAATGCAGCTATCAATTTTGAGTTCTTCTGTAGTTTATTGTTGCCTATTGCATCTACTCCTCCCTACCTATTGTGATGAAGGCCCAATCAAGAGTCCTCTGCAGGAGATAGCTTAAATGCCGCCCGATAGGGGTCTTTGTTTAAGTTGTGTGTATTTAGGTACCTTCCAAGATTTGCTAAAAATGAGCATACATGATGAAAAAATGCCCAAAGCTTAATAAAAACAAAGTTTTATCTTCAACATCTTTATGTTATTAATAGAAAAGGCCAAAGGATTTTTTTATTATTAAATTATACTTATTAATCCTCTTTAGAACCTTCGAAATTTGGGTAAGAAATATTTTATCTTTGGTAAAAATATATTTGTTTACATGTTAACCACCACTTATTTAATTTTATGAAATTTCGAAAAATTCATTTTTGTAGCGCTTACTGTTCATATTAGTTATAAGGACAAACCTTTGGAGAATTTAAATCATTATTATTTTGTAAAACAGGATTCCAAGTTACAGAAAATCTGCTGTGAATCGTAAAATAAAACACAATAAAACTAAGACATTATTTAATGTGAAAAGTTTTTAATTGTTTTTATAAATAAGATAAATTATGGACACCAGTGCTTTAAAAAAGAAAATCGATGATTAATGAACTTTTACAAGAATTGTTTTCATTTTTAAAAAATTTAATTATAATAATTTATAAAGTTTTAAATCTTAAAATTCTGTATTAGTTTTTAGCGGTTAGGTGATATTGTTATTAAATAAAAACTATATTTCCTAATCATAAATGGAGAAGCTTATTACAATTCAGCGACTTCCAGTATTTTAAAAAGAAATTTGATTTTTTTTGTGTGTGTGCCGATTTTTGTAAATACACACGTCCATATATATGGCATTACTAGAAAATAAAAAAGGCAACTATACTAAATTGTCTAACATTTCCTCTACAAGCATTTTAGTAAATAAAATTATAAAGCCATAGCACCTAAAATTTAATAAAAATATTAGAATGTTTAAAATATTTAAAATTTGAAAGTTTATTTCGTAATTAAAAAAATATTTTGCCCTTACCTAAATCTCGCAATCACCGGGTTATCAATAAATGTGTCAATAATTCATAAAAATACTCACCTCCATGTTAAAAAAATGTTTTTCTGCGATATTTAAACCGAAAGTAAGTAATATTTGTTTTAATTCAGATTAATTAAACTTTATATCAGTTAACCTTCCTTAAATAAAGTTTCAGAAAATTATTTTATATTTTTGAAAGATTTTTAATAAAGAGAATTATGTTCTGATTGCAGATTCATCGATATAGCCGATTTTAGCAATTGAAAAAATAATGCCAATCAATTTAAATTCAGTTTGACATACAGCAAGAATTTTCCTTACTGGAAATATTAAATCTAATCTATTATCATGGAATTAAAACTAAAATAAAATATATTTAACATATTTTCCGTTTATACGTTATTTTTATAGATATAATGTAATCTTTTTTCGAACTTTCAGGTCGGTAAATGTAATTAATACTGTTTAATTAAAAAAAAACAAAAAACAACAGAGCATTTACTTAAATAAATTATATCTATAATCGGAAAATATTGGTTTGGTTTAGTTTGGTTTGTTTTATTTTGTTTAACTGCATATCAACCTCAGTGGTTATTTAATGCCGACAACATTTTTAGGATAGATTTGTATGAATAGAATATGTATTCTTTGGTTTAGATTGGTTTGGTTTATTTTGTTTTATATCAAGCTCAATGGGTAATTTAATGCAAACAAAATTTTTTATTGATGGTAATATTTTGTTTTGTCAAAAATTTGTTTCTGGTAATTCCTTCAAAATTGTATTTCTGGTAATACTTTTTTTCCCAAAAATGATTACTGGTAATAGTTAACTATTTGGCCATAGCTGGGACCCTAACAGGTGCTACCACCCCGGGTCAAGGTGGACCTGGGAACACCAGCCATTGAGATGTGGTTCCACGCTCCTCAAAATCTCCTGATCAGAGGCCTTGCTGCTGGACGTAGTTTAACATCTTACCCAGAACGTGGATATAGTTTATCGTCTTACCTAGAACGAAAACGGAAAATATATTAAAATAATTGTCGGAATTAATATATATATATATATATATATATATATATATATATATATATATATATATATATATATATATAATAAATTATCATCATTAATACTATAAAACTTAGATAAAAATTATGGTAGCTAGTAAATTTTGACTGCTAGTACTATAAACCATGATGGTCTTAACTTTATCCTACAAATTCAATTTTAGATTCATTGTACTTTTTTCTGCTACAATGACTGTTACATTTTTTCCACTATTCTAGTAAAGGGGTAAACACTCTACAAGATTTGTTTAATTTTCTCATGTTATTTCAAACTTTGGGATTTAACAATTTTCATCTTCTAAGACAAACTTTTCTTGCTTTTCGACACTTTTTCTCCAGATCATCCATTCTCTTTATAGCGAAGTCGGCAACTGTATTTTTTTTTCTATTCTATTAACGTCCTTCTCCTTCTTTTTCTATTTTCGATTGCTTTCCCTTATTTTTTTTTTCTTCTCTCTTTTTTCTGCCCTCTGGTTAATGTTGCTCTTCTCTTTACCTAAACACTTTCCCATTCTTTTCCTTTCTTGGGCATCTTAGAAGAATCAACGTGTCTCTTGTATGGCTTTTTCATAGAACATTTGATTGGCCAATATCCCGCAATTGTACATTGCTCAGCGTTTGTCACATTGACTTTACACTCTTTTTATAAAAAGTTCTTTGTGTGTGTGTGTTTGTGTTAATGTGTGTATGTATTTGAAACAAAGAGAAATACCTGATATTTGCGAATATATATTATCGAGCAGTGAAAACAAAGCAGGGTACAGTGAAGTGCGTAGAATGCGCATATGTCAATAGATATTTTAAATGAAGTAAGAATCATCTTACAATACATATACTCACTTGTTAAATTACGCACACACTCACATATATATGTATGTATATACATACTTTTTTATATACCTACATTGTGTATACAATATGCGTATGTTATATATTATCTATAGTTGTTTCAATGTAATATATATATATATATATATATATATATATATATATATATATATATATGAAGAAAAATATACAAAAAAAAAAAAAGAACAACAATCTTAATATGCAATTATGGTGTATTAATATTAACATTAATACAGCATAATTGCATATTAAGATTTTTGTTTGTTTTTTCTGTATATTTTTCTTCATACTGTCGGATCTATACCCATATATTTGCTTACATATATATATATATATATATATATATATATATATATATATGCACACACAGATATATATATATATATATATATATATATATATATATATATATATATATAATGACAATTGGAAAAATGTTCATGAAAGAATAATGTTTCTAAACATTATACTTTGATGAATTTTTTTTCCAACTATGATTTAATGTATAACACTGTTGCGATTATTTACCAAAATTCTGAACATATACATACACATATATATATATATATATATATATATATATATATATATATATATATATATATATATATATATAATATATATACATAAATACATATATATATATATATATATATATATATATATATATATATATATATATATATATATGATATATATTCAAACAGGATTTATTGAATTCAACTAAAACATTTCTCTGTTCAAACATAACATTCAATCGACAAAAGTCTATTTCAATTTATATATATATATATATATATATATATATATATATATATATATATATATTAAAATAGCTATCTAAAAATAAAGTAAAGAAAAAAACGATGCCTAACTTTAAAGTAAATTTTAACAAATAAAATATCTTGAAGCTTTAATTTTAGTTTTAATTACAAGTTAATTAAATTTAATATTCCCAATACTTATTACGTATTTCAAACCGAATTTAAATTGATTGGAATCTTTTTCCTCTGCTTATATATAAAACGTGCTTTCATAATTTTATAAATTCATCCATATTGATAGATCTATGAACATGAAATAATTCACTTTCAAAAATAAAATATAGTTTTCTGAACGATTATTTACGTAAAATGAGCTGATTTAAAGTTTAAATAATATGTATTGAATAACCTATTTCTCATAGTCTGAAATCCACTCCTCAGGAGACAAAGGTGTTTTTCATTTATTCCCATATAACATATTTTTTCTTAAAAAAACGTTAAATAAATTATGACGTAAAATTATTTGATTTTTTCAGAAGACGCTAGCTTATGACATAAATTTTAGAATGCGACTTTTGAGTTGAGTTGTATAAAGAATTATTTCCTTTTTAGATATAATGTCAAAAGCGTTTTTATAAATAAATTGTCAATCTAGTGAAATTTTTTTGCTATTTATAGCCTGTCAGATATTAGATATATTTCTCTAAATATTTCAAAACGAGAGAGAGAGAGAGAGAGAGAGAGAGAGAGAGAGAGAGAGAGAGAGAGAGAGAGAGAAAGAGAGAGAGAATGCTTTATCATACAGTAAAACTTTATTGGACGTATTTTGCTTTTGTATCGAATAGTTGAACAATTTTACCATTAATAAATATATTAGATTTGTATAAAAATTTCCAGATTTTTTTTTTTAATTATTTCCTATTGTGAATTCAGTTTTTTAGAAAAATGAATGAGTCCTAAGGGAATTTTAGTAATATAAACACCTGATAAATAAGTATGACTGTAATCTTGTGACAGTCACACAGATATCTAACTAGCTAGAAAAATATTGGCATGGTGAGGGACAGAGATAGAGAGCGAGGATAGAGGGCAAGAAGGAAAGATAATTATGGTTGAAATAAACACAGATAGATAGTTACATAGATAGATAGAGAGAGAGAGAGATGGTCAAACGGATAGAGATAGATCGATAAGTACAGAATGAAAAACTAGTTAGATACAGGCAATAGAGTAGAGGCATGGATATATATATATATATATATATATATATATATATATATATATATATATAGAGAGAGAGAGAGAGAGAGAGAGAGAGAGAGAGAGGGAGAGATGATAGTGACGAGGGCACTAAAAGCTTGATAAAGGTTTATCAGAGAGAAAGAGAGAGTGAAAGAGAAGAAGTGAGAGAGCGAAAGTGAGAGAGGGATTAAAAGAGATAAATGAGTTTGAGGTAATCAGTCATATGGCCAGGCCGATATATACAGATAGATAGATAGATAGATAGATAGATAGATAGATAGATAGATAGATATGAACAAAGAAAGATAGATAAATAGAAAGATACAGATAGGTTAAGATAGATAAATAAATAGATATATATATACTGGCTGGAAAAAGAGTAGATAGATAGATAGATAGATAGATAGATAGATAGATAGATAGATAGATAGATAGATAGATAGATAATGAGCATGTTATGATAAATTCACAGGAAAAAGAGTATATATATAGAGAGATAGATAGATAGATAGCTAGATAGATAGCTAGCTAGCTAGATAGATAGATAGATAGATAGATAGATAGATAGATAGATAGATAGATAGATAGATGTTTCGCACAACCTCGTCATCCACATTATCAGACTGACGGAGATTATGAATGAAAGAAATGGTGGACAATGTTGAGTCTCTTAAGGTAGTGAATGTCCTCAGGGTAAAGGGGAAGATGTCGATTTTTCACCATCCTACAGCATTATCATTGTTCACTAAAATAAAATTAAAAAAATATATATATATAATGCGTCCACTTCCAACCTAAGCGGCGATTGTGGCGATGGGCGGAGGCATCAGCTCTGACTGACTGAAAATTCCCAGCCATACACCAGATGCAATACGGAAATTTGACACGGAACCAGAACCCATGTGCAACCCAAAGAGTCTGTCTCTCCATTCGCATTATCAAGTTTTTCATTGTCATTGTCAGCAACATCGCATTTTTGGATAAAAAATATTCATAATGTATTTTTATTAATAATCCTGATTAGCCAGCATCGTGGATTTTATTTTATTTTTTTTAAATTCGCGACAGCATATTATCATAGCTGATAAACATCGTTTTCGGTAATCGAACCCTTTCGTGAAATTTATCATCATCATTATCATCTTGATTTTTCCCGCCACTTTTCGTTGTTTTTACTATATATCTGATTTTATGTATTGTAATCAGTCATCGTTTTAATAATGTTCTTCATCTCTTAGTTATTTTTGCTATCATCACCATCATTGCTTGTTGCTAGGACGAATGTAATTTGGGCACCAACCTCCTCATAGTTATCATTTTGAGTAGGTCGACATTAAATTAATTATTGACAATAGAATATTCTTTGAAACTATTGTCTTCAACAATTTATCCAAGATGTGTACTATTTTCCCAGCCACACAAACCTTAACATCATTCTGATTTTTATCATCTTAAATCGTTTTTTACTTTTTCATTTTTTTTTTTAATTGAGGGTTTTCTCATCAACACTTACATCATTTCCGACTACCAACATCAACATAATACATTATCGTCTGCAATTCTTTCATTTCTTCTAATTTTCATCACCGCTCTCCTCACCCTGGACATACCTGGTGTCGGCAAGATTATTTTCAGCCATAAACCATTCCTACCTAACGTCATCAACTTCTTCAACGTCATCCACGCATTGCTCGTGCCCAGCTGTCAACGTCATGGAGGCAGCGGACACGGCGATTTTGGTGTCCACCACTGACAAGATCATAACAGCGGCAGTTGGGGTCAACACTAGGATGACCAACGTATCTGGGGCCACGATCACTAGCCACGCTCTCACCACTTCCACGAACAAGGCGTCAACAATCATACCGTCATCGTCGGCTTCAATAATGACGTCTTCTACAAACACTGGCCCGAGTTCGGCTATCAGCAAGGCATCAACTCTCAAGTTTTCAATTTCATCCATTCTTGAACTTAACGAAGAAGCTAGTCCTAAACCAGTTGGAGCATTAACCACTCATTGTCGGGTTCCTGATATTGACGGGGAACTACGAAAAGCTGGTAAGTGAACACATTATGCATGATATTTGATAGTTTCGTTTCTTTTTGCTGCAATTGATCATTCTTATGCTACTTAAAAATAACTTTTATTGCTGTTGTAAATATAATTATTTTGTGACATGTTGTACGGCCAAAGACTATTTATTTATTATACAAATGACTATCGTTTTTCGGTTAGATTTCGCAATCATCCGAAATCTTTATTTTTTTGTCTATTTCTCACTCTTGTGTTCTTTATTTTAATGCTTTATAGTCTCAATCTGAAATCGACAGATTGTTCACAAACTGAATCTATCTATCTATCTATCTATCTATCTATCTATCTATCTATCTATCTATCTATCTATCTATGTTTGTATTTTCATTATCTAGCTATCTATATTTGTATCTTCATTATCTATTTTCATTATCTATCTTTGTATTTACATTATCTATCTATCTATCTATCTATCTATCTATCTATCTATCTATTTTCTTTCTCTATCTGTCTATGATAAGATAAAGAACAAATAGGTAATGTTTATCATTAGATTGATAAACGTTTCCTATTAGGTTGGTGCAAAAATAATGACGTAATAATGTCGTTTTTTGACGTATTTTTTAACATCAAAAAACGACATTATTACGTCATTATTTTTGCACCAACCTAATATTTGTACTTTATCTTATCATTCGGTTGGATTCCGATCTATATTTGACCCAATCTATCTATCTATCTATCTATCTATCTATCTATCTATCTATCTATCTATCTATCTATCTATCTATTTTCATTATCTATCTATCTATCTATCTATCTATCTATCTATCTATCGTTCGTTCGTTGTATTTTCATTATCTATCTATCTATCTATCTATCTATCTATCTTGTCTAAAATGTGCTGCATCAGTGTACGAGAAGTGTTCCATATCAGAGGTTGAGCGTTTGTAGGCATAAACAGTGTGGGTAGAAAATCAACACTTCCAGGTGACTCGCACTTTCACACTTTAAGGGCTCATCAGATCATCTCTTAATATATGTGTGTCTGTATCCAGATTTCATCTACTTCTCTGTCTCTTTCTCTCTTTCTGATTAAAGGTGCAAATGTCGGAAGACCCACTTCGGATGTCATCACTGTTTTACTATTTTAACGTACTAATTTGTAGAAAACGTTTTCGGGTAGATTTGAATGCTTCACTGGGGATCAGACCTCACCGAACTGTTGGATTATCGTAATTTAATTATTGCTAGTACTTTATCTAGCGTTAACTAGAATTAAGATAAAAAAGTTGAATATAAGCGCTTATGGATGGTAGATCAAATATAATAATAGTCGAGGTTATTTTATTTAAATTATTAGTTTGTTATTCTAAGGTTTTTGTTCAAATTCATTCTTCGTCCCCGTAATTATCAGCACCGTACGTGTGTTTGTGAATATAATTTAGTCAACTGTTTTATTCAAGTCGTCATCTTTCTTCAGCTGTCAGGTAAAAATAATAGTCAAGTCGATTTGAAGGTACTTCAATGAAGGATTATTCTGAATATTAATAATGTCTATTTCTTACAATCTAGTGAAAAGAATGATTTTCTCACAACCCTTTTAGTCGCAATTGTTTTGTTTTATTTTTTAAATTATATTTGTATGTGCGCTGAATAAAACTCTTAGAACTTTCTTGGCTCACTTTGCATCACAAGTGATGCTCAGTTTTTTTATGATGTGAAACACTATATATCAGCGCCCATTCTATTTGACAAATAAGCTGAGTTGCCTTGCAGTAGTTATAAATCTGAAAACAAGCAGGGAAGTTTGGATAGTACACACGAAAATGCCCTGGACAGGCAAAGGGTTAACTAAGTACATTGACGACATATAAGAAAACTAAATCTCTTTTATGTAGCATGGACTTGTGATTACCCACTTTTAAGTTTATCCATGTTCATTTTGAACAAATGTTAAATCAGTATAATTTTTTGACTCGCCTCATAATCTTTCTTGGCATATTTTATTTTAATTTTGTGATAATTAGAAACAAAACTCGTTTTTTTATTACTCTTGAGTTGATCTATATGTTAAAAAGTAGATACCGCCATGGATATCCTGAAAACAAAACAAAACAACAACAAAACAAAACTAAAAACACATTTTTAATAATTATGCCTTCTTTGAATTTAAATTCCGGTTTTATTTGAAAAGATAATAGTCTAAAGCTTATCCGAATTAAAAGAAAATTAATTCCCCTACTTTAAAGGACTTCAGGCATTTTAAAAATATTGGCACGTTCACTCATAGTGAACCGCCATTATAGATGAAAAATGTAAACAAATTTAAAAATTTCTTTAAAATAATCTATTTGTCCTAGACATGAGTTTTGAAGTAAGTTAGTAAACTCAAGTATTAATTAATTAGATTTTGTAAGTTTAATGCTTACTTGCTGTTTAAAACATAATGAAAATAACATTTATTTACGCACGGTAGCCTGTAAGGTCAGAGGTCAACAACTATAAATAATTTATCTCTTTCAATCTTTCTCTTAAAAAGCGCGCGAAAAATTAAAATAACAACGGAACACCAGCAGTGTAATAACCAAGAAAATTGATATTTATATTTAAAAAATTATATGAACAGTAGTTTAAGAATATAATTTTTTATCCTATAGATTTTCTGAAACATAGAAAGAATATTTTTTTTATTTTTTATACTACATTGCAAGTAGTTTTTTGTAGGTAAGTGATAGTTTTGAATTTAATATATTTATTTTATTATTTTCTTACCTGTTTGATGCCATAAAACGCCTAATTTCACTCAATGTATGTGTGTTTTTTAAAAATTATTCTGAATTTAAGAGCTACTAAATTATCATATATCATATTACTCTTCAAAGTAGTCGAAGGCTGCAATTCAGAATTATCTCCTTTTGGAACATCCATACAAAAATAATTTGTTGCTAAAATAGAAAAAAAATCTTTAAAAAAAAAGGATCACACTCGCAAAGGATATTAAACTTTACAATTTTTCGATTCTAGAAATATGTCTTTATTTAATAAAAAAACAAACAAACCCCAAAACCCAAAAACTCTTGTCGTGAGCAGAAACGGGATGAATTTCAAAACCATACTGAAAAATTACTAGTAATTTAAAAAAATATTAAGTGTAGATTTCTTTTTCTGTCCAACCCGAAAGAAAATGTGTTTTATTAAAGCAGGTACCTCCAGTTTTTCACAGAAAAACAGCAAAAACAACAACATTCATTTTAAAATTCTCGCAAAAATCAAATAATTGACGGATTTTAATACAAATTTTAGGACTTATTGACAAATGAATGAATTTATTTTTGAAAATTTTATTTTTAGAAAAACTTGGTAAAAATATTTTTTTTACATTTGTTAACCCCCTTCCCTTAATTAATTTCATAAAATTTTCTAGAATTTAAAAGCGCCACAAAATTGTTTTATATTAGCTAAAAGCACGACGCCTTGCAGAATGGAAATCAATTTTTTTCCTAACTATTACCAACTTTTCTAAAATATGCTCCAAATAGTAAATTAAAACTGCAATGAAACTATCTAATTATTTAATTATATAAGCTTTTAATTGCTTCTATAAATATATATTAAGGACATTATAGCCTAAAGAAAAAAAATCGATGAATAATGAATTTTTACAAGAATTGTTTGCATTTTTCTTTTTAAAGTCAGAAAAATCTATTTTTGAGCTTTATTTAATTATTTCTAGTAAGGTTTGAGACGAATTTTTCTTATATTCACATTTATTATTATATAATTTTTTCAGAGATTTCTTTTTTTATGACTGTAAAAAACTAATTGACGAAAACTTCTCAACTTAAAAAATACACATGAGATATCAAAAGGTGGTGGTGAGAAACAGACCTCTATTCCCCCAAATGTCATCACAAAGTTTTCTAATAAAATATTCAGTATACATTTTATTCAGTAATGAATAAATACTGAAAATTTCGTTTCAATTAGGTAATTCCCTGATTCTTGGCAAATATTTTAAAACAGTGGGTAACGATTTTTTGCTTTCATTTCGGAACAATAAGCAACAACAACAACAAAAAAAAAAACAACAAAAAAAACAACAAAAAAAACAAAAAACAAAAACAAAAAAACAAAAAACAAAAAAAACGCACACATTTTGGGAGTCTGGCCTGGCGCGTCTTACCCTTGAAACTCCGACCGGGAGCGCGCTTTGACATTTTTTTTAACACTGTTTTATGGCCATCTGCTATTTTTAAAAATTATTTTTAAACTGACGCTATATTGTCTCTCATCAACTAATGATATACATCGTGTATCTGCATGGCCGGTGTGGTGCGTACTACTCAGGAACCTCCGACGAGGGTGGAGCCACAAAAAAGTCTAGTTTCAGCGGCGTTTTGAATTTTTTTTTTTTTTGCTTTTTGTACTTTTTTTCTACCTATACTGTCAATCATCAATTAATAATCAACATGTCCAGTGCTTACTACCCCGAAACTCTCAACAGCGTGGGGGCCCCCATGTTTACTAAGGAGGAGGGGCAGAAATTCTAATTTCAGTAGCGCTTATTTTTTTAAAATTGTAATTTTCTTTCTGGAAAGTTCTTTTAAATCCATTAAGAGGGTCCATATATCTCGGTATAATAATGTTTTATTACAAGATTATCCACTAAGGAGAATTTCTGATTTTTTTTTTTTTTTTACTTATTTTTATAGTAATACTAAACAGATGTCCACGCTACTATTTATTATATAAATTTTCCAGTCACTATTTTTGACATTTCCAGTAAGATAAAACCGAGAAAATGATCGCTTAAAAAATAAAAATGTTTAAAGATTTCAACGCATGAAAAATTTTCCCGAAAAATGAAACAAATTTAAAACAAATTTTTAAGAGAATCCCGTTTGTTTCCTTTTGTGAAAAATTAAAAATACTCTGGGAATTACATGAAGTCAAATCATTGCATTTTGCTTATGGGCACAAACACTATCTCACTCCTCTTTTTATCTCTAATTCACACTTACCTTAATAAAACAAACTAAGAGACACACAAGATATCTAAGATGAGCCAGATTTATAAGAGGACAAACTGACAGGCTAGATATTTTTGTATTAAATTTTAAGTCATTAATTAATTGGATGTCTTAATAATAGTTTGACACTTTTGCTATTTTTATTGGTCATATTGGTCATATTTATTTTATGAAAAAGAATGTTTTATTCAAATCTATAAAAAATAAATTTCATTGATGTTTTTTGTTACTAACTCATGAAAAAATATAAACACGTTTAAATCTTTTTCAAACCAAAAAGGTTTGAAAAATTTAAACGTGTTTATACTTTTTCATTAGTTTCACTTATTAATTAAAATAGTAAAGAAGTGCGGATTATTTTGCTTCGAAGAAATGTATTGTCAATATATATATATATATAAAATAAATAATAAATAAATATGAATAAAAAAAATTATAAAATTCATTAAACTTCAATTTACAAAATCTTACGAATTTTAATGAAAGAAGATTTTTTTTATCCTTTCATTAATTATGGCATGGAGTATTTGTTTATAGAAAACTGTTGGCGGAGTTTCGGAATAGAAGCTAAGTTTTCCGCCTACCATAAATGGCTAAAAAACAATTTTCGCTGCTATTTAAAAAAGTGATTTTATTCAATTGAATGCAAATTGGAGACTTTTTTCGACTACGGTGGTTCGTAAGTTCGATGTAGTGTACTTAGAGACAAGACCTTACATAAAAAAGAAAGAAAAAATATTCTCTTTCTCTCTCTCTCTCTCTCTCCTCATGTCTCTGTTATTTTATCAATTTCTCTCTCACTATCTCAATACTGATTTTTTTCTTTTTTTTAATGCAACACAGACAGCATGGAAGGGTAGATACAACGAGTTGAAGAGTTAAAACATCTCACTGAAAATGTACAAATGCATTTATTTAGCCATGAATCCTATTAGAGGAGACATTTTTTGAGTTTTTTTGTGCAAATGCATGACAATATCAGGTGAAAGAGACGCTAGTAAGAGACGCTAAAAGCCATGTAACAATATAAATGTGGATTATCTCAGTCGTCAAACACTTATGGAAAAGTTCTACTCCTAGCCAACCAATAACCCTAAAAAACCTTAATTGACCCTAATTTTTCCGTCAAACAATCGGCAAAACAGTAAATGCATCAAGTCTTGTCATGCATTAGCAGCGTTTTATTTCTTTTCTTTTCTTTTCTTTTTTTTTTAATTCTGTTTGTCGGGAATGTTTTTTCATGCTTTTTTTTCAACGGAGATGCGTCGACGATTAATCTTTATGGAAATTTAAACTACTAAACATTTGAGACTTAAAGATTTATTTTTTGAGTAAAATTTAGTCATGAAAATTTGGTGGTTATTTCAAAAAGAATAACGTTTTCTCAGATTATTTTTTTAAATAAAAAAAACAAACCTATTAATTGTAAAAGTAAATAATTAATGAATATGTACTGAGATTTTTATTTTAACTGGATAATTAAAAAAAAAAACAACAACAACAACAAAAAACGCTGTCCTTCCTGCAATTTTCCTTCGAGGGTTTGTGGGTCCCCAAGTTGGGACACTTTGAAATCAACACGTAGTGGAGAAAGAGGCCCCATATCAAAGCTTCTAGACCCTAGTGCCGGCTCTGTTGGTGGTACCTAGTTAAAATAAAAGCATTTAATTTTTTTTTTTAATATTTTTCGAATTTTAATAACTTTTTAAATATTATTCGAATTTTAATAACTTTTTAAATATTTTTCGAATTTTAATATCATTTTATTAAATATTAACCGAATTTTAATAACTTTATGTTTTTTTGTTTCTTTTTTGTAAATGTGCGAAAAAATGCTTATTTGATAAAATTTCTTATAAACGGAATAATCTACAATCAGAAATCGCATACAGTGGATTATTAGAAGAGATTAATAACAATAAGGTGATGATGATGATGATGATGATGATAGCGAGGATACAAAGTTAATAATAATAATAATAATAATAATAATAATATTAATAAAAGAAAAAATAACTGAAAGAAGATATTTAAGTAAGAAAAAAATCCACCAAAGTGTATCGTTTGTTAATGCTTACAAGAAAATGAAGACAGGTGGAAAAAATATGCAATAAATAATAATAATAATAATAATAATAATAATAATAATAATAATAATAATATAATAATAATAATACTGATAACTCTTCCGTCGTCTTGCTTCACAGTCAACTTTGACCTTAAAAAAATTAAATGTAATGTCAATCTTCTGCCTTCTTAATTCTTGTTCTTTTAATGTTCTCACTTCTTGATAGTATTTTTCTCATAATCTCTCACACTTACGTCTTAATGGCTTTATTGTCTAACTTGGAGTGAAATGATTTAAAAAAAAAAAATTCAAGGTAAAAAACTAGCTTCTTAGACTAGAAGTTCATAAATAATATGAGAATTCTACTGTCGTTACCATCCCCGATATGATTATTCTGAGAAAACGGAGGATTCCAAGCTTGCCTAGAAAAGAGAGTAAGAACACACACACACACACACACACACGCACGCACGCACGCACGCACGCACGCACGCACGCACGCACGCGCTCACACACACACTCGCGCGCGTGCATATATTTCATTAAAATCACTGGCAAATACGACGATTAGTTTCATTAAAGACGGCAGATAAAAAAAAAAAAAAAATCCTCGATAATGGCTAAAGGAATAACCGAAAGAACTCGGACATTTGGAAAGTTTTTAAATACTTTATGTCTAGAAAAGAAAACTCTTATACGAACACAAGAAAAATTAAATAAAAAGCTTAATCGCAGCACCGAGTCAGTCGTCTTTCATGAAACGTATAAAAGAGGGACTGCCTAAATACACAATTATATATATATATATATATGTATGTATGTATACGGTAATTTTAGTCCATACACATGTTCGAGCTGACATCGCTGTTTCTTATTTTCTTAAACAGCAAACTTTAACATCAACCGGCCTTTTTCCCTACTAAAGAAAAATGTCTCCAGACAGAGATATGAAGAAATTATTTGAAACTAGATATGATTTAGAGTGTTATTTAGTATGACTTTAAGTGAGGTTTGGTTGGTTAATTCGTTAAATAAATTTTGTCTTTTTTGTTATCTCTCCTAAGCCCAATTCTGCCATCCAGTTACTAAAGCTCACTAGGTAGGTTACTCGCTGCTTTCATCTGTCCCTCATGCCTTCAACCTGCTCTGGGAGTATCAAAATTTTCAAGAACTCTTTCCTCATAATGTGCCCTAGAAATTTCAACTGTCTCTTCTGGATGTATAAGCCACCTTTTTGTTTCCATTTTCTCAATCGTCGTCGCTCACATATTCGATGTATGGTATTCTCAGCATCCTCCTGTAGAACTACATTTCTGTTGTTTCAATTTTCTTCATCTGAGAGGTGATTTTCCAGCACTTACTGCCAAATGTGAGGATCGATATTGCATAACACTTCATTACTCTTTTTTGTTTCTAACAATTTTTTTTCTGTTTCTTAATAATTTGCTTACCTTTAAGAAGGCACCTTTCGCTATCTCGCATATTCCTCCCATCTGTTATAACACTTCCCAGATATTTAAATTGTTGTACTTGTTTGATTTTCATATCTCATGTAATTTCCATGTTGGATTGTTACTTTTGCTAACACCAATGAATTCTTTCTTCTTGCAATTCATGTTTAGTCTGTTCTTTTTTGTTTTCTTTCACTCCCTTCTGTAGGAGATCTTGCGGTGTCTACTATCATCGGCATATCTTATGTTAAGATTGTAGACGTCAGTAATGAATCCTGGTAGAACTTCTAATTCTCTCAAAATCTCCTCACTGAATAGGCTGAATAAGTACGGCGAGAAGAGGCATCCCTGTTCTATACTCCTTTCAATTTCTGTATATTTACTGAATACATGTTACTGAATATAAATCTTATGAGATACGTGATATGTAATAGACTTGAAAAAGTTCAGTCTTTGATATTCTACCATGGAACTCATTTAAAATGAAATACAACAATAATAGACTTGATGAGAAACCAAGCTTATGAAAAAAAATCCACCCAAAGTGTATCGTTTGCTAATGCATACAAGAAAATGAAGATAAGTGGAAAAAATATGCAATCAATCAATAATAATAATAATACTAATACTACTACTACTGCTACTACTACTACTACTACTACTACTAATAATAATAATAATACTAATACTGCTACTACTACTACTACTACTACTACTACTACTACTACTACTACTAATAATAATAATACTGATAACTCTTCCGTCTTCTTGCTTCCCAGTCAACTTTGATCTTAAAAAAATTAAATGTCAGATATTTAAATTGTTGTACTTGTTTGTAATGTCAATCGGTATCGTCTGCCTTCTTAATTCTTGTTCTTTTAATGTTCTCACTTCTTGATAGTATTTTTCTCGTATTCTCTCACACTCAGTAGCTCTTTGCATCTTAATGTCTTTATTGCCTTGCTTGGAGTGAAAAGATTAAAAAAAAAAATCAAGGTATAAAACTAGCTTCTTGGACTAGAAGTTCATAAATAATACGAGTATTCTGCTGTCATCCCCAAAAGAATTATTCTGAGAAAATCGAGAACGATTCCAAGCTTGCCTAGAAAGGAGAGTAAAAACAACAATGGAATATAATAATAATAGACTTGATGAGAATCCAGGCCTATGTTTTCGATAGAGATTCCAGTCAATGTCAGAAGTCAGACACAGCGCTTCAAAATAAAAAGTCGGCGTGCTAAATCATACATGTAAGTGTGTGTGTGTGTGTGTGTGTGTGTTTGCTAAATCAGATCTTTTTTTCTTTTTCTATATACCGTGTCCCTTTTTGGTTCTCCACAACTTCCTATTCTTTGTAGCTATTAGTAAGGTTTGTTTTTTCACCATCCATTCAGTCATGCATTTTCACAAGCTAGTTAGGTTGATTATTGACTGTTTTTCTCTGTCTCACTTGCCTCCAATATGTCCTGCGAGTACCAAATTCTCCAAGCCATCTTTCCTCACAATCTGTCCTAGAAATTTTAATAATCTGTTTTTGATTGTAAGTATAAACATCCTTTTTGTTTCTATTTTCCGTAAAAGTTCCCCATTGCTCACAGGTTCTGTTCATGTTATTCTCAGTATCATTCTGGAGAACCACGTCTCTTTTGCTTCAGGTCGACTCATCATCTGTGAGGAAATTGTTCAGCATTCGCTGTAATATAAAACTGATATTACATAACAGTTCGAAACACTTAGTAAATTTTAAAGATTCCTGATTAATTTATTTTATCCTTTCATAAAATTAACATTTTTTAAAAATATTATCTAACTGGAGATGATAGGATCTTTTCATATGTACGGACAAAAACTAATTAGCATTTTTAGTAATGTATCAACAATACATGGTAATTTTCTCTCTTACTTTAAGTAAGAAAGAAAATTACTATGTTGATACATTACTAAAGAATCTTGAAGATATCTGCATTAAAAAACTGAAACCAACCCTTAATAAAATTAATTATGAATACTGGACGAATGTTTTAAAATATGTACAATAGATAGTTTAAAATATCTGGGTTTTAACTAATTATTTTTTTAAAGCATATTGGCATATCAAAACTTAGTTATCTCCCTTTACGTTTACATTGTGAAATTTAAATCGTACAGTACACAACCTTAGGGTGTTTCACTTTACAGTGAAAAAACTTTCAAATGAACACAACAATTTCGTCTTAGAAAACAACAACAACAACAAAAACAACAAAAAAAAAACCCCCAAAAAACAAAAACAAAATAAACACCTTGATGATGACATTATGCTAATAAAAAACGGAATAAATGATGAATGTATATCAAAATGGTAATTTTCTCTCTTCCTATAATTAGAGGCCGTGAATATGAGAGGATCCTATTGATAATAAAGAGAAAAATCTTGTCTAAATTATTCAATGAGATATGTCTTAATAAAAACATGCTGCCAATATATATATATATATATATATATATATATATATATATAGAGAGAGAGAGAGAGAGGGAGAGAGAGAGAGAGAGAGGGAGAGAGAGAAAGAGAGAGAGAGAGAGGGGGGTAAATCAAATAACCAGATATTAGCAGCCGTATGTGCGCGCTTTGACGTGCATACACTGGCAACAAATTTACTTTAAGGTGTAAACAAAACAGTGCTCAATGTGGCTAGACAGAGCGAAGAAATAATAAATATACCTACGTTTGGAGTACGACTTAAGTTTCATTGTTCACTCTCTGTCTGTCTGTCTGTCTGTCTGTCTCTCTCTGTCTCTGTCTCTGTCTCTCTCTCTCTCTCTCTCTCTCTCTCTCTCTCTCTCTATATATATATATATATATATATATATATATATATATATATATATATCGGCTCGGATTGAGGAATCGGAGAACCGAGATCGAATTCGAGTCAGATCCATTACATTTACTTACTTGCTAATACCATTGGGAAGATATGAATCCTCTTCTTCTCCCCCCAGCTATGGATAAATAGCAGGACGGACTGGGTTTTATAGCCTTGGATGGCAATTGGTCTAGGTGAAGGACAATTCTCAATTCAAAACCTGCCGGCGGTCGTTTGGGGACCTTTTGGCACGCAGTGCACCAGGTCTCTGTATTCGAATCTTTAAAAAATGTGGTTGGTTCTGTACAAAGCCTTCATCACTATAATCAAATCATATTTGCTTGTGTCTGGGCTGTCAGTTCCGAACTTCTTGACCTTTATACGTCGAGAAACGACGGGAAAGACCAGTATAGTTTTAAAGTGTGCTATATTTATGGGATAAAGTGCTCAATATCAGAGATACAGTGTATGTAAATATAAATATAAAAGTGAACATTGAAGTCAACACTCAAAGGCGACAGGCAACAGGCTGTTTCATACTAGACGCAATCGTCATTGCGTCAAGCATGAAACAGCTTGTCGCCTCTGAGTGTTGACTTCAATGTTCACTTTTATATTTATATGTGTGTGTGTGTGTGTGTAATGTGTTAAAGTTCGCAAAAGGAGTAGTAACACATGCCCGGAGTATTTTTTAGGCGCGAAAACATACTCTATAAACTTTTATAAACTATAAATCTATAATTACAAATGCCCTATGTAACATTTTGAGGAATGTTCGTTCATAAATATAGTCAAATTTTAAACAAAGTATACACTATTTTACCTACTTATTAAACATAACATCAATAACAATTTTGCAATTGCAGTATATTTATAGAATATACATTTAGATTGTGCTTCATTTTCTTTTTTATATTTCAAACTTTCTGAATATTAGATTAAACAAATAACGTTCTATTCAGCGTTGAATCAGTAAGGGATTTGATTTATCGAATTTAGCATAACACAACGTCCAGATTAGCAAATAAGTCACCAAATGAAAAATCGCACGTCCTTATAGGGTGAACTCTTAAAATTACGTAATAAAGATTTGCACCCTCCATACTATATATATATATATATATATATATATGAATGATAGGATAAAAACAAATACGAAATATTTATCAGTCTAACATGTTTTACTTTTATAAAATCTTCATCAGAGAATAGGATATCCAGAAAAATAGAAATTCTGGTATTTTTAATTTTGTATTTGATTTTCATTAGTTACGCAGGCTTCTCATGCATTTAACTTGCCAAGCAGCGTTATTACTATTTATGGCGGATGGTAATGTATATTGGTAAGTTTATAATCTGAATTCCACATAGACAAAATAGAATTATAATACATTTACATACGTAAAGCAATATTTACATTTTTTTCAGTTAGGCTTGTAATCCGTTAATTTTTTTGTACCTCGAAAGAGCGTGTCGTTTCTCTCTGAGTTTAGAACGCCATAAATTATACTAACGCTTATTAACAAGCACTTGAAACCTGCTTAATCAATTAAAATCAAATAAATCAAAAGTAAAAATACTATAATTTCTATTTTCCATATCTGATTCTCTGATGAAGCTTTAATAAAAGTGAAACATGTAAGATTGATAAACATTTGTTCTTTATCCTATCATTCTGTCGGATTCCAATCAATATTTGATCCCAATTTATATATATATATATATATATATATATATATATATATATATATATATATCTATATATATATATATCATGTGAGACAAATCGATGACTGAGTCTAGTGAGACCCGGAAAAATTTTTGAGCACTTTCTGCAAATTAGAAAGCGATAATTCAAAACCAATCCGAAGAAATATTGATGTACGCTGCATTTTATATAGGTAGATATAGAGAAAAAAGATAGTAAAGTAAATGTTCAGTATATAGAAAAACGATATTAATTTTCAAGTATTTGTATATATAAATTCTGAAGTGATACAATATTATCTAAGCCTAGTTTAATATAGCTCGAAGTCACATAGGGCCGGGAGGATTACGTTGCAACTACATTGTACCCAAGTGAAGATGATCCGTGTTCCCTAAAGGCAAGCCTAGATTTTTTTTTTATTACCTAAACTTGAATAGCTAACATGTAGCTATCTCACCACGAAGTAGTTCCGGACATTAGACATTATCACTATAGGGGAAAAAAAACGATATTACTGGTGTGTCATATGACATGTATACATAGCATGAGCATGTACGCGCTTATTTGTAGCCATTTTTTTTTACATTAATTCCCAAAATACAAACAAAAAAACTATGTTAAATGACATTTATTGATGTAAAACGAATTAAACTTCATTTAGATATTCAGTTACATCCTAGAACGGCTTGGGGTGTTATAATGGTCAGCGAGCTAGTCAAACTGACTATTTACTTATTTTGATCCACACTGGGTACCCCAAATTTATGTCAAAACTAAGCTATTATTATTAGACATTAAGAAGAGGTTTCAATCAGTTTCTCGTCGCCGTAACGTGGTTTCCCTGTGCCTTTTCTATAAATATTTTCCTGTTAATTGTTCTGACGACTTTTTCTCGAATAGACCTAGACTTCATTGGCGGAAATGTCTTATCATCTTAGAGTTGAAATGACGATGTAACCGTAAGTTCTATGCTAACAGTTTCTTCTCTTGCACTTATGGAACTCTTATCTGGTTTCTTACTTTCTAATCAACTTTGATCTTCAAAAATGTGAATGTAATGTCAATCGTTATCTTCTATCTTCCTAATTCCTGTTCGATTATTGTTCTCTCACGTTAATAATGTTTTCTTTTTCTCATATTCTCTTACAAACAGTAACTCATTGTCTCTTAGGGGCTTTATTCTCTTGCTTGGGTTGAAAAAAAACAAAAAGGAAAACAAACGCGACGGAGTTGGGTAATGGTTAAAGTGTGAGTTAAATTGACCATTAGTAGTGAGACCGATACTCACTGGGAACCTGATAGCTGTGTCTTTGTGACAAAACTGAGCTTAGTAAATTGCAACACTATTTTGTAGGGTTTATTTTCAATGACGATTAGTCACTAATCAAGCAAATAACTGAATATTTATTTATTTTCCGGTCTTTTTCATTGATCTTCCTGTCTTTTTCATAAAAGAGTGGTCTTTTTGTGTTCGTACAATTCACCAACCCTTCAGCCAATATACTCATAAAGTCAATTTATTGATGGTCGTAAAAATGTATTAATGGTAATGGTAATATTAGCTGTTTCTTTATAAGGAAACATTTCGCGTTCAGTAACAGAGCAGCCAGTTCCACCGTTCTTTGAAATTTTTTCAGGAAAATAGGAAATTAGTCTGTTCAGAAGGTAATGACGTTTTACCAGAATGGCTATACAAACAAATGTAAGTTAAATTTATTTGGATCTTTTCTATTAATTCAAATAATGTAAAGTTATTTATCGCATATATTAATTCCCCACAAGAAATTATTAATTTTAAATCAAAGTTTGTTTGCTTTTCTAATTAAATTTTTGGCACTCTTTTGAAATTATAAATTTTAAATCAAAATTTGTTTAGCTTACCTCGCAACGAATTCAACCCTCAGAATAAAATATACCAAAAATCAGGGAGTTATTCGCATTCCGTAAGCGTGAAAGGTATGAATCCTCTTCTTGTATAGGTAAATAGCAGAACAGACCGGGTTCTATAGCCTTGGATGGCAACTGGTCTACCTACTGCGGGAAAAAATCTGCCTCGTCAGTCATGTATTGAATGATACATAATAGCCTAAGCGTGTATCACGTATGGCACACAACTGACTGATAGTGGATAGATCAAGGCAACTGGAGATGTCGATTGACATTACATTTGAATAGTTGGAGATTATAGCTCTCAGGGAAACAGGAATAGGGAAGGGAGTTCCACAGGTGAGAGGTGCGATATATGAAGCTATTGGAGTAGAAGAGACGGCTACATTTAATAGTTTCAACAGTGAAAGGCTGAGAGCGGGATGCTAGCCTTCTAGGGCGCTTGAATTCATGAAGTCTGGGAACCAGCGAATGCAGCAGTGTAAGTATTTGTAAAAAAGACAGAGAGAGACGACAGCGCGTCTGTCAGAGAGCGACTGCAGACGAGATGCCAGATCAGGGCCAGTTATATTGCATATCCGCCTCTGGATCTGATCAAGAACCCGAGGCAAACAGAAGGGGCTCCAGACCATATATGGCAGCAATACTCCATGCAAGGGCGAATTGCTGATTTGTAGATCTGAAGGATCGATTCCGCGGAGAAAAATTTCCTGGCGCGGCACAGGGAGCCAACTTTCCATGCGGTGGACGAAGCAATTGACTCAATGTATTTGTTCCATCTCAGGTCAGCAGTGAACGTGAGATCGAGCAGCCGCAGAGAGGTGCTCCCGAGAATTTGAGCGTCAGACATTCTAATGGGGGGATCTCTGT
Organism: Acanthosepion lycidas; assembly: GCA_963932145.1. NCBI lineage: Eukaryota > Metazoa > Mollusca > Cephalopoda > Sepiida > Sepiidae > Acanthosepion > Acanthosepion lycidas. The sequence continues at coordinate 131,512,365 of OZ010582.1, read as the reverse complement.
AGTGATTAATAGAGAGCAGTTTTGTTTTTGAGGCATTAAAGTTGACCAGCCAATTCCTACCCCAGTTCACAAATATATATATTTGTGTGTGTGTGTGTGTGTGTGTGTGTGTGTGTGTACATAATATTATTTAAAAATTTATTTAAATATGATTTTATATGTGTTTATTGTTATTTTAGTGTTTTGACGTTTCTAATATTTTTAACGGCCGACGTAAACTCGAGTAAAACGACGTAAGGCGAGTTTTATTTTTCCATATAATATTTAAGAAAAACCGACGTATTTTGGATAATGACTTAACTCGAGACGACTTACGTCGAGGTATCACTGTAGTCAAAACATTTTTACTAGCTTTGTTCCGATGTCTGTCACAGTTGGTAATGGTCAAATCGTTGTCATTAATAACAACAAAGATGAAGACAATAATTCGAATACATCAATATATAATAATAATAATAATAATTCTTTTTCTCTAAAATTCAGAATTAATACAATTAATCTTTCTGCTTGTTGACTACAGAAAATAAAGGGGCGGCTTTTTTTATTTTCTATTTCGATGAATCGGTTAAGCAAAGTGAAATTATTTAATTAATGAAGAAAATCTATTTTATTCTCTGTACTTCATTATTTCCCAAATTCTGATTTTGTAAATCTATAATGGGCATCCCAAAAAGTTATAATTTCTATTAAAAGAAATTATCAGTATTTTATGGCGAGTCTAATTCAAATCCCGGCCTAGTATGTTACGTTCACTTTTTTCAAAAATGGCCCTGGAAAAGGTATAAACCCATCTCTTACCCCAATAGCTATGGGTTAAATAGTTGAGTAGACTGGGTACTGAGACATGGCATTTTTAACCAATCTACTCACTTACACCCTTGATCAAATTAATTGAAACAACCGCTTTAGTTTCCTTTCTTTCACCAAAAAAAAGTGTGACAGGGTGTAATCGATTTCTATTTTTTCCTCCGATTAGGTCATTTGCAATGGTGTGCAATAATATAAATCTATTTTCCGGGTGTATCATGAAATTTGTTTAGCCTTGATAAATATTGCGTCATCATTGATTCCATCAGATTTAATCACGCTCAGGCACTATTGTCCCGACTGTCGATTACTTGTCCTACGGCCATTGTCTACGAAGGACACTACTCCAATGAATTTTAAGAAAATTTTAACGTTGCACGAACCCACAGGCAGGCCTTACCAGCGAGCAAATCAAAGTACTATAGACTGGTCTGGAAACTCTCCTGATTTAAATCCAATCGAGAATCTGTGGTTAATCTGCAAGGAACAACATCGTGAAATGGACATATGTGCACTGGGTCATGTTTCATTGGAAAAATACGAAAACAAAGTAAATAATAACAGAATTATTCGTTTTGTTTCAATTAATTTGCACAAAGTGTACATTTAATATTACAGTAGAAGTTTACCAACTTCTTCAAAAGTCGACAGTATATTTAAATAATTGATTATATTTTCTAATCTAATATCGATTTTATCGATACAATTAACTCTGTTGTGACTTGTAAGAAAAATATTTTTCTTTTTAAATGATTAGAAGAAAATCTGACGCAAGTCTCATAAGGAATAAAATGTTATGTATTTTTTTCTTTTTATGTGCCGTGTCCCTTGAAGAGCTAGACGATCATGGCTCTCCACTTCCTCCTATCCCTTGTAGCTCTCAATAAGTCCTGTTCATCTACCACCTCTCCCAAACCATGTTCTGTCATCCACTTGATTAAGCCCGCCAGGTATGTCATGCATTACTTTCTCTTGTCTCTCTTACCCTCTATTTGACACGTGAGTATCAGATTCTCCAGGCCCTCCTTTCTCCTTCCATGTCCCAGAAATTTCAGCTGCCTCTTCTTGATGTTAAGTATAAGTCTGAGAAACGAGAACACTTACCTCCCGCAAAGCGAATTTGCTTGGCGTGTCAGGTCTTGTTGAAAGATCGCGATCGGCATTAAATGGATTATTCCGAAATTCCCATATCGCGGGCAGACGTATAAAGGAAAAAAAAAGACTAAGAATTCAAACCAGTTTGAATTTATAAAACCGGAAGTCTCGAGCGAACGAGAAGTAAATCTCGTATGCAAATTTTAGTTGCCCCCGACGTGGGCATAATTAGCGAGTCTGGGAGGAAGACGAGAGAGACGCATTGTTGACGTGACGGCGTACGTTCTAACGCGACTTAAAGAATAAGATCTCACTAGCGACAGCTCACTTGGTAGACCAGAAGACTGGACGATAGCAAGCACTTTAATCCATTTCAGCCATCGCAAATGACGGGCGAACTGAATTACCCACAATAAGCTTCCTCCTTATTTGTATCCTCTCGAAAACCCCATCGACCTCACACACTCGGTTCATGATATCCTTAGCATCTTTCCATAGAACCATGCCTCCGTTGCTTCGAGTCTCTTCTTCATCTTTGAGAGATTGTCCAACGTTCGCTGCATAAAAGGAGGACAGATTCATCCAGGATTCATTATTGACGGCCACCATCTTAACAATATAAGATACGCAGATGACACAGTTCTGATAGCAAACACGGAACAGAAATTACAAAACCTCTTACAGAAGGTAGCGAAAGAGAGCGAGAAGAAGGGACTAAGTATAAACTTCAAGAAGACAGAATGCATGTACATCAGTAAAAAGATGAACCTGAAATGCGATTTATTGATCGGGGGTCAGTAAAATCAAGAGGGTGTGGAAATTTAAATATCTGGGAAATGTTTTGACAGAGGACGGTAAGTAGTGAATTTCGGTGTGTATAAAAAGACTGGAAATTAGAAAATGGCAATGAAAATGATTCTGAGATAACAGTTTTGATCAGTTTTATTTACTTTCCAATTTTAACTTCACTGAAATCTCCATTCAGTCATTAAACTAAATTTATTCGTCAAAAGATTATACAAGAGTAACCTTGTGCTTGCAGTTTGTAGATTTTTAAAATTAATCTAATGAAAACAAAATGAAATTTATTATCTTTAGTTTCATTCTGAAATCATAGTCTGTTAAAAAAGAATAGAACTTTTTTTAAAAAATTTGCTATGTCCTTTCAGGACGTGCAAATGTCTTTCAACAATTTTTGTTGCTATAAGTAACTTTTGACTCTTCTTCATCCTTCATCGTCTATGTTCTATTTGTTTTTTAATCATTTCTTTAAAAGTATTAATTATTTAATCCATTAATTTTTTTTCTCAAACTATTGAAGTCACTTTGTTTTGAGTTTTATTGTTTCGACCGACCCACCCAAAGAACGCAATAGAATACAGTACAACAGAAGTAAAAGCAAAAGAATTTCATTTAGCAAACCGAATATCTAATAGAATTATCAGGAAATTTCTCAAAGATATAAATGAATCATTTTCAGATTAAGCATTTTTGCTTTTATTTTAATAGCAGTTGTATGTATTTACTTTATTCCTTCTTGTATTTGTAAACACAAAAAGCTAATTCTTGAAAGTTCCCAAATGCCGATTTTATCAACAGAAACAAAAAAACAAAAAATTACTACTTGATTTTTTTGTCATTTATTTAGAAAAAAAACTATCTGAAAAAAAGAAAAAGAACTTCTGACGAGTATGAGTCTCTGAATCAAACAAGATTTTTTTTTTATCTTTAACACCCAAACTATCTTAGTCAATTCTATCTATCTATCTATCTATCTATCTATCTATCTATCTATCTATCTATCTATCTATCTATTAAAACTATGATATATATTAGGAGATCAGCCAATTCCGCAATCTTGGTTTCAACCTTTTTGTATCTTCAGGCAATTTCGGTCAATTGATTTCCTAACGCTTTATTTAAAAAATATAAGCGCTATATTTTTCAATAAATGAATAAGCACACGACGTGAGGTATGGTAGAAGTTGAGAAGGAGAAGGAGTAGAAGTGTATTGGAAATGTATGGTGGGGGACTAAATGAAATATACATACATTCTTTTCATCCTACTTCATACGAACTCAAAAGGAACTTTTTTAGTATGTATACAACGGGTCATAATTTCCGATCTCTTGTTCAAAGTTTTTTTTGTTGGCCTCGAAATGATATAGCTATTTTTCTTATTGACAAAGGCTACAGATGTTACTATGGTTGTTGTGAGGTTTTGCTTATATATAAAAGGAGACATTAAGGTCATCGTCCAACGGTGACAGTCTATTTAATGCTTAAACGCAATCGTCCATCTGGATCGTCATCCTCTGTTTCAAGTCCCTTCTTCATCTTTTAGAAGATTTACCAGCATTCCCTGCCGTATAGAACTGATATTATTTAACAGGTCAGCACTCTTTTCTTTGTTTCTAACGACATTTTCATGTCCCTTAATATACTGCTTAGCTTTTGGAAAGCATCTTTCCAATGCACCTTCGGATTTCGGCGTTACATTTTCTCTGCTCTGTTTAAAACAGTTCCTAAATATGTTAAACTTTCGTATTTACTTGATTTTGGTTTCATCAATTCGTAGTTTACATTTTCGATTATTGCTTTTCCTGTCTACCATACATTTTCGATTATTGCTTTTCCTGTCTACCATACATTTTCGATTATTGCTTTTCCTGTCTACCATACATTTTCGATTATTGCTTTTCCTGTCTACCATACATTTTCGATTATTGCTTTTCCTGTCTACCATACATTTTCGATTATTGCTTTTCCTGTCTACCATACATTTTCGATTATTGCTTTTCCTGTCTACCATACATTTTCGATTATTGCTTTTCCTGTCTACCATACATTTTCGATTATTGCTTTTCCTGTCTACCATACATTTTCGATTATTGCTTTTCCTGTCTACCATACATTTTCGATTATTGCTTTTCCTGTCTACCATACATTTTCGATTATTGCTTTTCCTGTCTACCATACATTTTCGATTATTGCTTTTCCTGTCTACCATACATTTTCGATTATTGCTTTTCCTGTCTACCATACATTTTCGATTATTGCTTTTCCTGTCTACCATACATTTTCGATTATTGCTTTTCCTGTCTACCATATATTCTGTTCTCCTTATCGCTTACCTTTACTTTAATTACTTGCATTTAAGTGAAAAACATTAAAGAAATTCAGTTAAATCAAATGTATACTTTTTCTTAGCATGTTATAAACATGAAGGTAAGCAGGAAATAAGGCTCAATCTTGAGAATTTGTGAAGAGTGATCGGGCCACGCGTCCTCAACGACACATGGCCCAGCGGATAATGTCGTTGGTTAGATCCAGTAACTAGACGAAAAGAGTTGTGAGTTCAATACCAGGCCACAGCTGTGGTGAACCAAACTTGGCTTGCTAAAGGGAAATAACTGAGACATCCGTAAGAGGCATGGCACGTGGAACTTGAACAATCTACCCCGGTGGACGAAATAAAAGCTTCGATTCGAAATTCCAGTCACCTGGAGAAGGCCGGGGCGTAAAATGACCGAAACGTTGTGAATATGGGAATGAAGATGAGGATAACAGTCTGAATAATGTAAATAATTCAGATCATCATAATATTAGGTTGGTGCAAAAATAATTTCGTTTTCTCACATAGTAACATATGTTAGAAAACGAAATTATTTTTGCACCAACCTAATACCTCATCTCAGAGATATGGACAGGTGATCAGGCTTAGTTAAAATTATATTTTAAGTGTTACTTTCTAAAGTCAGTCATTTAACGCAAGGGGAATAACTCTCTATTCAGTTACACCAGTGTGCGCACAAATAAAATACATTGAACAATGGAATGGTTAAACTTTATAAGTTAGGCATTTCATTTAGTGTCTTTTATATTTTGCAAAATTAAGAATTGAAAAGTATATTTGGTTATTTATTTCTGTTTTAGTTTCCTCTTGTTTCGTGTTCCGTTTTGTTTTTGAGTAACAAATCTTCATATTGGATTTATAAGACAATAGTTTTGTATAGCCATAAAGAAACACCATAAAATATAGAACTTGTTTCGGCGGTATCCATCTTAATCTCACCAAATAAAAAATTATTCTGGGTTGCATGGTACAAGCAAGAGAGATTAATGACCTCGTAGCGAGTGCGAAACTTTCTTCACCCATTCTCTTCAAATTCGAAGGACTGAGAAATATGATAGAAAGAAATTCGTGTGCCTATGTGAGGTTATTTTTCAACCAATGAAAACCTTGCTTTTCACAGAAATTAACCAGTTAGCCGAAAAGAAGAAGGAAAGTAATTCGGGAGCATATGTGAAATTGTTTTTGAAAACCCTGTCTTCACAGAAATAGGTTGGTGATCCAAGAAAAATAATGAATCACAAAAACAATATTAAAATTTTTTAAGACAAACGTAAGGAAATGAAAAGAAACCTTTCACATAGCTTCAGACACACTTCTCTGATTAATTTAGTTTTTCTCCTAATTTTATATAAAAAATAATTTTTTTTAAAATATGAAAAAAGAATTCTTTTTCATATAAAATCAGGAGAAGAATTAAAAAGTGCCATGTAAAAGGTTTCTTTTCAGTTCCTCGCGACCAGCATTGAAGTACTCGCCAGTATAACATTACTCATCACTTATATTATCGGCCTCTAACCAATTCGCAGCACTTCAAATTTTTTTCCTTAACAACCCAGGAAATCTATTTTTTTCAAACGAATCTCTCTTTATCGAGTTTTGAATGGATGCAAACCATATATCCCTTCCATAATCAACGGACTCTCTTACATTTATCTTAAACATTTTTAATATTGTTTTGTGTCAAATCATTTAATCTGTTATATGAACATTTCATGAAAATAAGTTAAATATACGGACTTTAAGAATTCTGATTTATTTTCCTGAAACCAGTTACTGACACTATTTTAAGCGTGTAAATTTGTGAAGAAATTCCTTATCATTTTTTGCTATAATTACACATCTGTTTCCTCGTCATTATCATCCTCATTTAACCTTCTTGGCGTGGGTAAATCAACATTTTATTTAAAATCCTAAGCCTAACGTTCCTATAACCTGAGCTGAGTTACTGACTTAAGATAAACGTAAGAGAGTCCATTGATTATGGAAGGGATTCATAAGAAAAAGTAAAATGTAGAGTAATTGGTTATGGTTAAATGTAATGGCAGAACATAATTTAGAACATTTCTAATGAACAATAACCATAGAAAGAAAAAACATGGAAAAATATTACTAAGAAGTCAATATATATACAATACAATATTATAAAAACCAGCAATAATGAGGCAAAATGTTCACAGACTGTGAATACAGGTGATCAGGCTTAGTTAAAATACACATAAGGGATACAGACAAATGATCGTAGCGTTTTGACTTCAAGAGAAGAATGCAAAAAATATGGCGGATGAGACCGAGAAGATCTTATTAGCTAGAAAGAAATCCCAGCATGCATCTGTATGCTTTGTTTATACATTTAGTTGAGGGGATGTTTTTATAGTAATTCCCCTAGGAGTGGAATCAACACACAAAATATCCCAGCTGGAATTGTATCTCGGGTTGTCAATTCCGTAAGGTAAACTTGTCGCATCCACCAATATGACTATTGGTGAATTATCTCCCTTGCTTAAAAAAAAAACAAACAAAAACTAATTAAAATGTATACCTTTTTTTGCTTATGTACTATCAGGTTAACTCCTCCTAATTTCCGAAACCGCTATTAGAGGACGTTTCCCGGCACTGTCAATACGCTGCGATAATTTTTCATCACTCTCGTCTTACTTTTTACGTCAAAATTTAAAGTTCTCGCGGAAGAACGTAATTAAAACGCGTTCCCTTTTTGGGAAACACATGAACAATACATACACACACACATACACATACGTACGCACATACACTCACGTTACATACTTTGGACCCCAAAATTTCCAAATTCATTTGTTACACACATTTGTCCCTTGTAACCCTTTGTTGTTAATACATTATCATTTGCATGTGTGTGTGTGCGCGTGTGTCTGTATATATATATATATATATATATATATATATATATATATATATATATATATATATTCATTTCTTTTATGTGGACTCACATCCCGAGTCTGGCATGTTTGAGAAACACGTGTTTATCTTTCAACACATACACACGAGCCCGCAACAAACTCTATTCGCTTCTTGATTTATAAAAAAATAATTATCCTAAGAATTTTTATTTGAAAGTTACATTTATTGCAACGTAAAAAAAATACTTTTTCTTTTTTTTATGTGCCGTTTCACCCCATGACGTGCATGATCATGGCTCTTCACAACTTCTGATTCTTTTTGCTCTTAGGAATGTTTGTCTTTTTACTATCCACTCCCCCCCTCCACACACACACACACACACACACACGCACAC